>VYZT01061311.1:0-94457 GCA_013400735.1 Pomatostomus ruficeps
CCCCCCCCCATGTAAAAACTCCACATAGAAACTGCTAGATTTCAAAGGTTTTTATTAGGTATTTTTCACAATTTCTTCCTGAGATAAGATATTGAGAGGTACCTTTGATATCTCCTGTCCTTTCCAGGACTCAGGTCATGTGATTACCTTGAGATAGAGGCTGTCTGCTTTTCTTCAAAGCTGAACAATTCTTGCTGGTCATTGAGTTTGTAGTTAAAGCTCTAGAATAGTTCCATGGTTGTGGGTTAAGGGCTTTTAATGTGACTTATGTGTTGTGGAGTCTGTTGTCTGCGTATAATCTGTTAACATATCTTTGTGAGCAAATAAAGGTTTGGTTTTACGTACCACAGCATTGTAATTAGCTGTAGCAAGAACAATGCTTGAGTCATTCATTTTAAAATTAATACAAGTCTGAGTTTTTCAGAAAGTCCTTTTATAAGTCATTGATCTAAAACAAAGCAGAACCAACTACAACACATAAGCTGACATGGCTTCTTCACAAAAGCTGCAGAAAGTACTCAAGTCATTCTGTATTTTTGTTCTCATTTACTTTCAGCTGACAAATTAGTGAGTCCTAAAGACCTCGACCCCATCGGCCGGTACGTACCCCCCCAGGACCAGCGGAACGTTAGCATGAGATTTTCAAATCAGGTAAGCTTGAGCTTAGTATTACAATATTTTTACTGAAAAAGTGTCATCTAAGTGCTGTATGTAGTCTTCTAATATTGCAGTTAAAGTGCAAGGAAAATATTCAATGTGTGCACATTTTCTACATTGATGGAGGATTGCTCTTAAAAGGAATAATATAACAGCTGTGGTTTTGGGGAAGTGATGCACGTTTGCCTTCAAATTAAGTGATACAGTCAAAATGATAGATAAAATGTAAGTTTAAGTAGCTACTAATAAATAGGTGTGTGTCTTTGAATTATCAGTTATGTCAGAAAGCCAAGAATGAGCCTGCTTTTTGTACTCCTTCAAAGTCATTCCAACTGCAATGTATTAATATCTTTTGTGTTTGGAGCTCCTAGGAGCTACAAGGACGAGGTTCTTTTTTTGACGTGGTTGATACCCCATCCCTGGAGGTATTTAGAAGATGTGCAGAGGTGGCATTTAGGGACAGGGTTCAGTGGTGGGTTTGGGAGTTCTGGGTCAATGGTTGGACTCCATGACTGTAAAGGCCCTCTCCAACCTTAATGATTCTGTGATTCCATGTGCTCCTGTGTTTGGATTAAGTGCATGGCAGGAATGAGTGACCAGGGCTGGGGAGTGCTTGAGACACGGTAATTCACATCTGTGGTGGATGGGATAGCAAGATACGAGCATGTCTGTATGTAGGGGACTCCTTTTATTAGCGGTAAGAACGGTATGTGTGGAAATGTGTAGCTAAAAGATGTGTCTCAGCCTGTTTATTTCTTGGTATAAGGAATGTATATTTAAGAAGTTCCTTGTTTGATGTGAATTTGTTGTTGAAGCATAAAAGATGAAGTATTGAAGTCAAGATTCACTCCAAGTTCAGAACTGAGCAGTGTTTTTCTTGTTCTATCCCACTGCTGCTTCTCCCCTCAGTTTCCCACTATTTCCTCTTACCAAGGTGATCCATGTGCCTGGCTCTTGGGTCATTCACAGTGGGGCTTTCATTGTTCACAGTGCAGCACTTCTGCCGTGTTCATGTGAGATACTGAAAGCTCAGTGATGTCATTTGCTCCTGGTTGCTTTCTTTGTTCTTGCATCATGGGGTTATGAATGTGACAGAACCTGGGAGCTGCTGGCCCTTTCAGGGGTGCCCTCAGGAGGAGCCTGTGTTGAGTCAGGGTTGCTGCAGCCCATCCAATTCTTCTTTCTTTGATTCTTCAAGCCAGTCACTTCTAATAAGCCACAGCTGAGCACTTTGAAGAAGATGAGGCTTTGTTCTGAAGAAATTCTATGACTCGTCAGGAAATGTCTTGGTAGAAAAGCATTTTTACTGCTGTTCGGGGCATCCAATATGTGATAGACAATTTCCAGATCTTCAGAGAGAAATAGCCTCTGCCCTGAGAGCTTCCCAAAAGTGAGAATAAATAATACAATGATAATTTGTTTTCTGATGACTTACTCATTGAGGGCCACTTAGTGAGTTAATGAAGAACTTAGTAAAATGCAGCTACCCAGTAAAATTCAGCAATGTGTTAGGGACTTTAAAAGTCAGCAGTGTTGAATGCATTGAAAATACCTTAAACAGCTGCATTTTGATGTTTTACTTCATCTGCAGACAATGCATGAAGAAGAAAGGAAATTCTGGGCATGCCTAGGCCTGCTTATAGCTCTGCTCTTCCCAGCGGTGCTGCTCCTTTGCCATAGATGACCGTTCGTGTGTTTCTTTCACATGTAAATGCCCAAACTACCCGAGATGTGGTTCCCAGTGTGGGTTAGAAGGGAGGGATGCCCTGCTGAACCAGGGGAAATGGAGACTGTGGCACCAGGCCTTTGGCACCGTGGCCTCTGAGCAGCAGTGTAGGAATGGTGACCACAAGGGTTCCTGTCCCTGTAAGGCCGGCCAGGGGGTTGTGGAATTTCTTTGGGATTGTTTGTACTGAAACAGCTGCTGCAGTTTTTGGGTGGTTTTACTGCTCACCAGCATCAGGGCCAAATGTTCCTTCATGCAGATGTCAAATGGGTCATCGTTAAGAGAATGTTAAAGATGCAAAGGTGCCCTGACATGGCTCAGGTGAGCTGTACCAGCAAAGGTCTTCAAGTTCCAGCCAGGAGTCTTGAGTCTGGCTTTTTTTAATCCACAATTTAGATTTGTTTAACCAGTTTGTCTGAATATTTGATTATGCCATTTTATCTAATTGAACTAATTTATGCAAAATCAGTATCTAGTATTCGCCTTAAAGTGCAGGGAAAATGACTAAAAGTACCATACAAAATGAGAACACAGCACATCTTAATGATGTCTTTAGAAATCAAAAGTAGTTTCTTCTCTTTAATGATGTCTTCTCTTTTGCATATAGCTAAAGAGTTATTCAATTAAATTGAACAGAAAAGTATTTCCACTTGTATTAAATTTTATTCCTGTAAGCAATAAACAAGGATATGTAAAAAATTCAGATGCCTGTGGATGTAAATTTTGTTGTGATACAGTGTTTTGGAAGGAGATGTATCAAAAAGAAAGCTTTTTTAATTCTTATTTGAAGCTCCGTGCTGAGTAAATATTTCTTCAAGAAATTTGTTTTCCATGTAGGCATATTTTCATTTTGTGGTTGCATTGACTATAAACTCTAAACACTTGCCACTGAAAAATGCGACCAGTTTAATATATTTGTGGCTTTGGTGCCACTACAAGAATGTCTGTTACCCACACAATAGCGTAGATTTAAGCAAGCAATGGAAAGTATTTAAAATATTCCAACTTTACTTGTACAGCTTGGGAGCATCAATGAAGAATTAGTTAAAGGAAAGTGAGGTAATATAGACCTCCAAAGGCAGACGTGCTATGAAAACTGTGTATATAACTATGTGTAATTACAGCTGTGAATGCATCAGAAAATCAGATCAGAGGACTGAGGAGAGAAAACTGAGGGATCAAATGAGCAGTGCAGTAAAAACCTAATGGCCACTGATACTAATATTGTCTGTTTATAGTTTGAAGGAAATGTTTTTTCTCCTAATTCGATGCCAGAAACTGTTATTTTCCACTTCCAGGAGGCTGTGTCCATATGTTCTTTCTTGGGGAAGTGCCAGTGTGGTGCTGGAGCAGGGCTCTCTTTGCTGGGTTTAGTCTGGGTTCCAAAACACAACAGTCTAACTGCAGTCAGAGAGGTTCTTTCTCTGCTTTGCAATCCTGATGGTCAGCTTAGAGCCCATTCAGGAGTTCAAAAACCGAAATCATCCATCCTCTGTATACTTTGAAAGAAGATAATGCAGGGAATTCTGGTTCGGGGTGACTCTTTAGAACTGGATTCCTTAGAAGAGCTTATTTGGTTACTCTTTTTTGCTGTGCCCATATTCAGGAGAGATTATAACTCAGTTTGGGCTGTTGCATTCTGTTTTGGGAGGTTGTAGTGCAGAAGAGGGCCTGGATGGTAACAGCAACTTTTGAGAAATGAGGTAGGGTGGGGGTTTTTTGGAATTGTTTTGTGTTTCACTGGCGCATGTGAAAGCTGATTTATTGCTGCTTTATGTTTCATTTCATCTTTAACAAAAAATCATAATCTGACTAAATTGCCAGAGTAGAACTGTTTTATCTTCTAAGTTGAAATATGTGTTTAGGGTTGCAGTTAATTGATTGAATTCTCTGCATGTGATGACTGTATTCTTTTAATGTTTTGCTGTGTAGAGTTAGCAATCATTTGTAAGGATTTCATTTCAGTTACTGGGAATTAAGATAAATGCCTATTGATGAAGAGAGTTGGGAAGAAAAGAGTCAAAACAGTAGACTGCTTTTTTATTTTCAGGGAAATAGATAACGTGTAAAGAAGGAACTAGAATTATAGACTGAGATATTGTAAGATTTTTATGTTTAGGATTAGAGCATGTCTAGTTTGGATGGAACCATACTGGATGATTTGTTTTGTTATGTTCATTATAAACATGTTCTTGCGTTCATTTCCATTAATACAATTGCGTACCACAGTTAACACAATTCTAAAGCTGCCAAATGCTGTTTTGGAGTTTGAGGCACATGGGTATGCTGTGTTGGATTTCAGGCTCTGGTGTGTCAGTGCCCGTGGGCACAGGGTGGGCAGCAGTGGTCAGTGCTGCCAGCAGCTCTGGGGCAGCTGGGCTGCGTTTCGGGAGCAGCAGGTGGCTCCTGGTGAGGTGCAGGCTCCTGTTGTGTTCTGTTTCCCTTTGCCTCTTCCTGCTCCGAGTGCTTGGAGAGCGCAGGGGTGCCATTTCCACCAGGGCTCCTCGATGCTCGCCCCCTTTCTCGCACGCTCACAATGGATGGGGATTCTGCAGAGTTCTGAGCTTTCCTGGCAATGTGAGCAGCAAGGCACATAGTGATAACATCTGTGCACTGAGAGTGCAGCGAAAGGCTGATACTGAGCTGCTTTCTCTGCTTGTGCCAGGGATGGAGGCAGGGATTTCTCCCTTTATCCTACCTCCAACAGTTTATAACCTTGTTAAAACCTATGACTTTTTTTTTAATCCTCCTTTTTGGAGAGGAAGAACAACTAATCAGTCTTTTATCTTGTTCTTCTGAGATGTATTTATCATCTGCACAGCATGCAGGATACAGTTGAAACCGACCCTTCTGCCAAGGATCCGAGGTGGAAACATGAGGCAGGAGGGGGAGCCTGGGCAGGGGGCTGCGGTGGTGTCTTGGGGAGACAGTGATGGATGTTGTGGGAACAGTACCTGAGCTGGCCTTATTAGACAAATGAGAAAGCCAAGACGTTAAAATGGAACTTATAACAACAACCAGATTTATTTAGTGAAATACTTTGCAGTTTAATGCTTTTTCATATCTCTTTTTAAAAAAATACACAGCAAATGCTATATAGCACAATCATTGCTTCCAAATCATTGGAAAGGGTGACTTACTTTCTCGAGTGTTTTATCTATTATTTTGATCTGTGTTTCTTTAGGCCACACCTTGTGATCCTCCAGGCTGTGACATGTCAAATGACAGTAACTTTCTGTTTAATGTTGCAGCAGTCCTGTAGTTGTACTGTAATGATAGTTGTATTTTTTTCCACAGTACTTTGAAAGATGTAGTAGTTTTTCACACGGACTTTGTGTTGTGCCAGTTGTGCTGTAGATGCATTTGTGTAGTTCTGGCCTGTGTTAGAACCACCATTTATTGCTGTAAATGAATCATGTCCTTGGCTGTGTGTGAGGCAGAACTCCTGGGTTATGTACAATTTCCGGGCTGTGGTTACACAGGCCTGTTAAGTTCTTTACTCCGAGGGTAACAATTGAGTCTCAGCCACTGCCCAAGTCAGATCCCAGGCTGTCTACAAATTAACAGTCTGGGAAGGACTGCTCTTGTTTTCAGGTGGGGAGGGCTTTTGCTTTTTGCTCTATACACAATGATTATGGCTGAGTTTTGGTTTAAATTTTCCTACTGTTTGTATGAATGCAAGTGATAGCACAATGATCTTATTCTGAGCAGGAAAGTCTTTTAATGTCCCTTAACCTCCGACTTCTTCATCTGGTCTCTTTGTGCACATACTTTCATCAGAAGCTTATTTCATGTGGCAAAAAGTCCGAAATTTTTAGTGCAGATGTAGTGCTGACAGACTTCTGGGGAAATGTTACCAAGAATTGCTTCTGCAAATCCCTAAGATCTTTACAGATATCAAGGCTCACAGATGCCTGAGCAAGCAAGTGTTCCCTCTGAACTTCTTGTTCTAAATCCATGTCTATCCCTCTATCATCACAAAAAAGTGCTGTCTTTTTATACAATCGATAGATGTGTTTAACTTCTGTCATTTATGTTCTGGGAGTTTCGAGACAAGAGTAGGCAAAAAGCATTTTAGCAATGAAAATGTGAGCTGCTCTTAGCTGGGTTATTTTACAGTCACTGAATGCCAGAGGAGTGAATGAGGACCAGGGGTGTTGTTCATAGCTCATTCTGCCAGGGACAGGAAAGGGGAATTGCCAGATTGAGACCCAGGGAGTCAAGTCAATGATTTCACCCAACACGTTGAATTCACTCCTGTTTGCATGGTTTCCTGGTGTAGAATGCTACTATTTATTTCAAACATGAAGTGTCTGTGTAATAAGCAATGCAAGGAAATGCAGTTGTCTCCTGTAAAATGTAATATGTCTTTCGTGTTGCTAAAGAGCAGCTGTCTGATGACAGTTTTTCAGAGTAAAGGGTTGAAATCATCAGGTCATTATTTCTAAGTGAATTTTATTGTTTACCCAAAAAGCTGAATAACTTCACTCATTACAAAAACATATATTCTCCTATCAGTAACATTAGGTCGTATTAGGCATGTAGGAGATATATTGTTTGGGTACATTCTAAATTTTTGTATGAATTAAAATGTTTTCCCTATGTAGCTCTTCTTAATTAAAAAAAGCCCCAAATGAATCCAAACAGTGTAATGATTACCAGAAATCTCTCTATTACTCAAAAAAATGTCTTTCAGAGTATTATTGGTAGGACAGGCTTCCCGTAGTCTTGAGTTTTACAAGTCTTTCAATTTGCTGACACTGTAAGAAAAAGCAATGCAGACAGTGATGTCTGTCATAGTTGTGAATTGTTTAAATAGCCATTGTCCCTGGTCATGCTACATTGAATACAATTTTTAGTTAGCAATGCTGGTAATGATTTTGTCATTGTTTTCTAGGGTCCCTTAGAAAATGATTTGGTGGTACACGTGGCCCTTATAGCAGAAAGCCAGCGGTATGTATTTACTTTTGTTAAGTACTTATATATTAAGCAGGTGTTGAACAATACATCTGAAATGGTGTAGAATAAAATACCGCTACTTGTATACATCTGCTGCCAAGATAATTGTTAAAACTATTCTGTGATTTGTCATTAAATTTATCTGTATCTCATTTGTAGCCTACAAGTTTTTCTGAACACATATGGAATCCAAACCCAGACCCCTCAGCAGGTGGAACCAATTCAGATATGGGCTCAGAAAGAGCTTGTCAAAGTAAGGAATTCTGCATTTAAAATTATTTATCCATCTGTATATTTCTTTTGTAAAAATGAGAATTTCTATCAAGCTGTTAGCCTTGTATCTCCCTAAGCTGTTATCTCATTTTTTGTATTCTCCTAATGCAGTTGCAGGGTGTGCTGGCACTGGAAGTTACAGACGCCTGGAGCTTTCAGGGAAATGTGGGAGCCCACATGTTCTATATTATCTGATTAGGCTTATTACCTGAGCCACTTTCAAAGTATAATGAATGAATAATAAAATTTTAATAATATTAGCGGCTTGGTAAACTAAATGAATCTTGATGGAGAAACAAGCAAATGAGCAATAGTCAAAGAAATGGGTTAAGGCAGTAGGCATCAGCTATCACAGAATTTCATAGTGCAGCCCCTGGAACAGGCATTATCCACATCTGTCACTGTTTTCCTTTGGATTGACTAGATCCAGGAAGTTTTGGGTTTGAAATCCTTTTGATTTGAAATCCTCTTTAGCTGAGCACATTTAACATCCCAGTCAGAAATTACTGGTTTGAAGGGCAGTCTTCAGGATCCCCTTCATCCTCCTTGAAGCCTCTGTTTTCTGTAGGGGCAAGAAGTCTCCTGAGGGACAACCACAGCCTCACAGTCCTAGGCTGGCCCCGCTAGTCCTGGTTGTAGAACAGATCACTCTGTGGGGCTCTCCCTTGGCAATCAGGTCACATGGCCAGTGCCATGGTCTGTATCGGGAGTCTGTAGGACACAGGGAAAAGGTAAACCCTAAAATAGGGAATAGAGCAACACCTTTCAGGTTTCTTGAGTTTGTAAGGATAATGGATGTACTAAACCTGGCTGTGGCTTATTCTGAAAAATGCTTACTCTAAATAACGGCTGCTGCTGGCACCTGAGAAGTACTGAAACGGGGACAAGAGAAATATCTGTGTTTCCGTTCATCCTTGTTCACTTCTGAACCCATTTTTGCTCACTAGCTTTCATGATAATGTATTCCCAAATGTGTTCTCTTTGTATTTGTCCTGCAATTCTGTACCTGAAACTTTGGTTTAACAAATGAATACCTCAGAGCTTTACTATAGAAGTATATATTGTCTCTGTCATCCATCTCTCCTTTGGTTTCCTTGACAAAAAGATGAGACCTTCATTAAGTTTTATTATTATCAATTAAATTCCTATCTACGAAAATGTGTGCGTTAGGATTTATTTTGCTAAAGCTGTTGAGACATCCGGCAATTCTGACATTTCCTTTTTCTTCCTGATGGGTAGGTACATCTGCCTCATCAAAATTTACTTTTCAAAGGAATGCCATGAAAATATTAATTCACCTGATATAAAACCTCTTCCTAATGGGCTTCTAATAAAGGCTCTGCCAGAGCTGTGAAGTAAAGAGAGTGTTTGGGGTGTTCTAAGAGCTGGGTTTGATCTCTGGCCTAATGCCAATAACCAGTATGAACCAAACAGCAAGCAAATAAAAACTCCTGGTAGTATTTGTCATCCTTTGTGGGGAGAGGAAGCCAACAATGAAGCAGTCATTGTGTTTTGGGGAATAGAAGTTTGATCCATGGAAAATACAGACCTCAATACTTCCTGCTCTGATGCTGTCAGTTCTAAGGAGTATTTAATTTAATCAGAAACTTTTTAACTGCTGTAGTAGCACATGATAACAGTTTAAATCTCTAGACTTACTAACAGGCATGTGTCAAAAAAAGTGCTGTAAAACAAATGGATGGGGATTGGAAATAGAACTGGAAGTTATGTAAAGATATCCACAAAGTGGGGGCAGCAGGGGAATGAAAAGAGAAGGAAGAGATAAACAATAAAATGGGAGATACATGTAATACATGGGAAAAAAGTACATCTGGAGTGGAAGGATAGCACTGGAGAGGAGCAGAAACCCCCTTGGGCAGGGACTGAGAGGAGGGAAGGGAGCACAGGAACAGATGGTGTGCAAGACCACTGCAGTTTGGTTCGTGCTCATAAATCACCCCAACAGCCCAGTCTGCTTTCACAGCCATTTCTTGCTATTAGCAGCTTTAGCAACCCAGAACTGAAGGGCTTTTTAATAAAACACCGAAGGTGCTTGAAGCAGCTGGACTTGACTGAAACTGCATTGTTCGGTGGCTGTGCTGCCTCCGCGCTGTGCTTGTAGCAGGTCGGGGTGGAGAACTGTCCCTGAAGAGGAAACTGCTTTAGGAGCCTGTGTGTCAGCTCGAGGCCTCAAGCTAAGGAGCCTTCTAGGAAACAGACAACGTTACAGTGCTAATGGACTTCTGCTTTTATTAAGAAAGCGTTTCATGTTTTGCATTCCAGCAAAAGGAAGGTCCTTGCAGTGTTTCATTGCCTTGTCTAGGGCCATCCTTCCAGTCTCCCTTATTTACCAGAAAAAGGGTTCAACGTTGTCTGGCTTTGTTATGCAGAGAGGGGTTATTGAAAGCTATTGGTGTCTGATGTCTCCATCCTCTCCCACTTGAATACAGTTCCTTACTCCGGAAGAATAGGTCATGTAGGTAATTTTGTTTATTTTCTTTTTTAATAGCTCTTGGTATTACTGCAGAAACATGGGCAGGATCAGGGAGGCCCCAGGTTGACAGCAATGAAAAGCTATTGACTGTAATGTTTGTTCAAGTGTTTGCTTTTATTTGCTTCTGAATTATCCTCCTATAACAAAAGGAAAGATTGAACTTCAGAAAATGTTCAGAATTCTGAATATTCTGTACTAATGGGGAGTTCCTTGCCTAACACAGGCCAAATAAGGAAAAAGTACATCTTTCAGTCAGGTTTAACTGAACTGATACATTTATACTGTATTGCTCGCACATTAGTTGTTTTCTTACTGTTTTATTCTCCTATACTGTAATAAATGAAGATTATTTTTGCAAAATTGTATCAGTTGAAGTAATACTAGGCATACATAGCTCTAATAAGAATCAAGCTATGAATAATGAGATAATTCCCTCTTGCTTGTGTTGCTGGTGCATTAATTCTCCAGATTTGTACTAAAATTAGAATAAAGATCTTTAAAGGGTTCTTGTATTACTCTTTTACTTTTGTATCCACACTGGTAAAACATTACAGAAGGCAAAATTGGCCAGGCAATAAATGCAAATGATCCTTTAAAAAATTATTTCAATAAGCAATTTGAAAAATCAATAAATATTTTACTTCTATAGAATAGAAAAGCAATAGGAGCAAGAAGTTGAAAAGAAGACCTAATACAGGGAACAACAAGTGTTTCTTTAAAAAACCTAACCCTGAATAGAAATAAGAGTCACATTTTCTGAATCGTTTTCTAATCAAAGTAGACTGCACACAGCCTTCTTTGTGAGACGAGGCAGGAGCATGAGAAAAGCTGGTATCTAGGTTTTTATCAGTTTTCGTGATTCTTTCTCACAGGCTTACTTCCATTTGGGAGTCAATGAGAAACTGGGATTATCTGGAAGACCGGACAGACCCATAGGATGCCTTGGAACATCAAAGGTTGCTGCAGGAAAAGTTTATATTCTCATTATTGATAAATATTTTAGCTAAACATTTAGTCTCTGTATGATTTTAACTAGAATTGAAATGCAGTGTTCTTTTATGCATATATCTGACTTCCAAGTCCTTGTATTTGGCTCTTATGAATGTTTTAAAGAAAAGATTAATGGAAGTTTTCTCTCTCAACAGATTTATCGAATACTCGGGAAGACTGTAGTTTGCTACTCGATCATTTTTGATCTCAGTGATTTCTACATGTCTCAGGATGTTATGATGTTGATTGATGACATTAAGGTATTTGTAACTTCTCCTTTGAGCAACTGACAAAAATAGTCTGTAGAAGAATAAACTGTGCAGTCTGGTAAAACAGAAGACTGAAGGGGGAACACAGCAGAGTGTGTATTATTTTAATACAAGTATAAACTTGCAGCTAGAAAGTGTATTGAGACAAATATCCTGTCAGCCCAGTATGAGTTCTAGAGAGTACCTTCAGGTGACAAAAAAACTGCCCAAGTGATTGGGAGTGCTGTAGGGCAGCAAGCAAATTACCCTTTGTTTCTTTGGGGGAACAAATGTTCTTGGCTGAAAAAAGGAACAAGAGTGGTGTTTACAGGAAATATGAAAGCCTTACCTGGAGGAAACACTACTTGGTTTTGCACAGGTGTTAAACCTGCCCCCTTCCCTGCCTGTAAGGTTGGCAGCAGTGCAGGGCTCACCTGCCACATGCCCTGGGCTGGAGCAGTGCTGTCAGTGCACAGAAGGTGGCCCTGGTGACTCCATCCCCATGGCTGGGATTTGAGCCCTGCATCCCCACACACTTTCCGGGTCCTTGCCTGCAGTTTAGAGCTCTGCACTGTCTCATGGTTTGCTCCACGATCCATATATGTGCTTAGGAGTGTTTTCAGAGCGCTTAGGAAGTCGCAGGGCTTGTACCTGTTGCAGAAATCTGTTGGTGCTTTAGTAGCAAAGGTGTTTTTACCCTGGTGGGGGTTTCAGTGCTATAGGGCTTCTCCTGTCCTGTGCTGTGAGTTCTGGCAGGCTGTGCCTGTGTTGTCTGGGGGTGTTTTGTGACTGACATTCTCGCTTGCCCAGAACGCCCTGCAGTTCATTAAGCAGTACTGGAAGATGCATGGCCGGCCCCTGTTTGTGGTGCTGATCCGGGAAGACAACATAAGGTAGGGAGAGAGACAAGCAGGATCTGCAGTGTGGGATTTTCCTAATTGCGAGATTAATGGAGTTCTGTTTCAAACTGCAGAGGGAGCAGATTCAGTCCCATATTAGATATGCTGGCAGCCTTTAGGAAGGGAGTTGTTGGAGGAGTGAAGGTTCACGTTGACAGAGTACAGGTAAGATGTTTTTCCTGGCTCTTGTGTTCTCACCTCCTGGTACTGGTACATGTATTCTTACTACTTCTGGGGTTTATGTGACTTCTAAAGATTTTATTTAATTTCATAAAAGTAAGGAGTCAAGACATTTGGTACTGTTTGTTTTGTCTCAAAAGAAACATGGGTTTATTTTAATTCCTTTTGATGAGTCTTTTGAAAGTCATAATCTTCACAGAGGATTTTCAGAAGGGAAAAGGGTGTTTTTTGTTAGGCAATCTTGTGAAATTACTACTGAAGGATAAAGCCACGGTGTCAAGCACTGAGGGATTTCTTTTGATTAGGTAATCATGGAGAGGAAAAAAAGGTGCTTCTCATATATTAAAATTCTTACAAGATCTAAGATCTAGTTTTAACATCTTTGCTGTTTGAATGAATCTTAAAGCAGGAACATTCCTTCATTAAAATGTGAAAATTACCACGACAGGTGCTGATTTTACATACTCCTATGTGCTAGTTAATCTTAGTTTACACCTCTTGAAGTATCCTTTTTTTGTAAGAGAGAAGACCAAAGACAGAGTTATGACTTCTTGTTCCCTAAAAAACCATTAATTTGTAGAAGAGCTGGGTCATTTGTAAAGGAAATGCTCGTAGCTATGATGGTTTAAGATGTCCTTGGAATCTTTAGGTATTTATGTATTTCTCCTGGTCACACATAGGTCATGTAGTCTCTGCTGGTCCCACCGACTCTTCCTATAGCAAATGCCATTACTGCCCAAGGAAGACCTTTCATTTGGCTACAGGGTTGTTGTTGTTGTTTTGTTTGTTTGTTATTTTTTGTTTTCTTTTAACTGCAATGACTTTCTTGCCTTGCAAGAAAGATTTACCAGACAAGACATTTCTCCATCTCCCTGTGTCCATATTTTAAGCACTACACTGGGCAGCCATCGGGGAGTAAACTTTCCCTTCCATACTCACTGACCTTCTGGAAAGATCCTTTTTCTAATATAAAAAGTAAGAAGCAGGATTAAAGGGTTTAAGGAGTTGACAGCCCCTGGCCTTTGCTTTATTTCTTAGCCATTAAAAGGAGCACAAGGGAAATCTACAAACAAATGTTTGTTGGGCTTGAAGGCCCATGGAGATGGTGGTGGGTGCCTTTCCTGCTGGGATACTGTGCGCTTGCTCCAGCAGCTGAACTGGAATCTCTGTCTTAACTGCACAGTTGTCACATTTTATTAACAGTCTTGTTTCATTGTAGAGGAGGATGGGGGGAAAAGAACAAGGGACATGTCTAATTCATGGTGTTTTCTTGAATAATTCATTTATTCCAACAAAATATATATTGATCTTTGTGAGCTGTATTCAGCTGCTTCCTTTAGGTGCACTTGTTAAACATGCCCAGGGAGAATGTGTGTCTCTAATTGGGTGAATGCTCTTTTTTTCCTGTAAAATATACCAAATCTGATTTAATTTAAAATTTTGTATGCTTAGAAGATTTGTAGCTCTTTTCTGACTTTTACCTTCATTGTCATCATGTGTTCAAGCAGATGTGCAAGGCAAAAAATGAATGGCACCAGTAACAAAAGCAAAGCAGGATTTTTATATTGTCATCTCACAGTGTAACAGATCAATGTTTTACTGCAACTCGTGTACAATGAAAATGGAATGTAAAAGTTCACAAAACACACTCAGTTTTATTTAGCTAATGAGAGCCATCAAAAGCCATCTTAAAATGCTGTAGCACAATAGATTTCCTCTGGCAGTAGATAAATAGGGAATTCATATAAATTCAGAGTGAATGAATTGTAATGACTGCATCAGGTAAATGCAGCACTGAGTTTCAGGTGTGTAATCTTTGGAGGTGGAAGTATTTGTAAGCTGCATTTGGTGTGCAGGCTTAGGCCAGGCGTGCGTGGAGGAGGGAATGGACAGAGCGGGAATGCTCTTGTGCAGTGTTTGCCTGAAACATCCGTGGGGCTGAGGGGGAAACTGCCCGTCCTGCAGCCATCCTGGGAATAATGAGCGCTGTGATCCAGAACGTGGGACTGTGCAGGACCCCGGGGAATGCAAATCCTCAGTGCCAAGTGTTTCCATCAGAGCTGGCTGTTGAGGGGTGGGCATTGATGAAGCTGGACAGAGTGAGAGAACAACGGAACATGAGCAAAAAAGAGACAGCAGCCCCAAGAGACTTCTGCTGTCTTGTCTTTCTCCTCCTGAAAGAGGGAAAATGCTCTGAAAGTGTAAAATATTTGGAACTGTAGATAAACAAACTACTTTCTCAATGAAAGCCACCAGCAACATACTGAAATGAAAGGACAGCTGTACAGTTATGCACATATTTAAAAATTTGTTCTCAATTTTTCATTTCAGACATTAATATCTGGAGCAGTTGTGGAACAACTTGACTTCCTAAGAATCACTGAAACAGAAGAGTAAGGCTACGTGTAAATAGGAGTGATGACTTATTTAATAATTAAAATATTTTCTGAACTCTGAAGAAATTAAATATTTATTTTTCAGGGCTCCTGTATTTAAGAGTTTGGAGGAGCTTGATCTTCCAAAACATTCAAAAGTCAAGAGACAGTCTAGCACTCCCAATGCTTCTGAACTTGAGCAGCAACCAGATGTAAATATTAATGACTGGAAAAACAAGTCAACATATGAAATCCTGCAGAAACTTAATGTAAGAAACCTTGATCAAAGTATAATGTAACTTGATTCTCATGAAATGAGAAGTTCTGTGCTGATACTCTTTTTTTTCAGCAGCCTACTTAGATCGGCATGATCAGTGTTGTGGCACACCTAATAACAGAAAACGTCCAATACTCCTCTCCATCCTCAGGGAATCTTCCTCTTTATCTTATCACAGAACTTCCTGCTCTTCACATGTAGCTGTTGGCTCTCGATTCTCCCAACTGCCCCAATCATCTTTGGTGCCAATCACCTTCTAGGAGGGGATCCATTTGTTGTGTCTTAAGAGTAGATATTTATTGACAAACTGCAATTCAAAAGACTTGAGCAGTGGGTATTCACTTGGGTGGGCTGGGAACTGCTTGATGGCCTCAAGAGTAGTTCCAATCTGGCATTTTTTCCTGTATCTAGAGGAAAACCACCAGCAACTGTTCTAGATCTAGTGTTTGATACAAACACACCAAGTGTTCTGCTTGGTTCCCTATTTCATTACAAGCATTTCTGCTGTAAATTAAAGGACCTGAGAATGAAAAATCAGGAAACTTTTCCAAGGTCAAATTATTAAACTTAATATGATCCACAGAGAAGCCTCTGCAAGCAGCAGTGTCAAGGATACAGCATACATAGGGTATGGACTAGTTGTGAAATCCCCTTGAAAATAAAATATGTAGACCTTTCCTTAAATTGAAAAGAAAAAAAGGCCCTTTGGTTTCACCTGGAATTTTTAATAGCTGTTCTGGTTTTGCTTCAGTGAAAATCTGAAGGCTATTTGTGGTTGTGTTGTTGCTGTTCTTTATTTAAGGACTGCAATTGCCTGGCAAGTCAAGCGTTGCTCTCGAGTATATTGCTTAAGAGGGAAGGGCCGAATTTTATCACCAAGGAAGGTAAGAGCTCCTTCCATCTGACTGTTCTGAGCGTTTGAGGAAGCAGCTGGATGTTTAGCTGCAGTGAACATGAATAATAGCTGTGCATGCCAGCAGTTGTGTAGCTGTTTTCTCTGCCATTTAAAGCAATTTCTGCGTTAAATAGGACATGCAAATTGATAGGGTGGTGGGGAATGAGCTGCAGGATACATGAACGCTGTTAGATTGTTTGTAGGCCAGTGCTGTATCTGGTTGTAATTTTGAATGCATAGAATAAAAAAAAATAGAGGATTTGACCTTACAAAGAAAACTGAAACGTAAGACCAGCCTATATCACACAATCAACAAAACATAAATCTGAAAAGAGAAGCTGCAGAACCGTGGGTTCTGCAGTTTGTGGATGTACCTTATCATGGGGTGTGCCTTCATGGGCCGAATCTGCATGTAGATAAATTTTTCTCCAATATATTGCAAGAACAGGTGATGTTATAGGTGTCTCTATAGCAGGAGCAGCAAATTCAGCCGAAAGCTGCTTTGGCTTCTTTCATAACAACATTCACTGGGAGACAGGGAACTTGATTGCATCTGAATTTTAGATGTTAAGCATAATAGATAAGTGCTTTACTAAAGCATACTCAGAATTAACTGGTCTCATCAAACTTGCCTTATTACTGTTAAATGAAAACCTGTGCATCTTTTTTTGTTTGTGTTTTGTTTTTCTTTTTGTGGTTCAATGCCTGCAGGTACTGTTGCTGAGCATATTGAAAGAATCTACAGACGAGCTGGCAGCAGGAAGCTCTGGTTTGTATACAAATATCGTGTTCCTTCTGGCTTACACCGATTTTGTTTTCCTAATGTGTTTGTAGAAAGTAAGGCTGGATTTTTGCACACTTAAAGTGGGGAAAATGGCAGCTTTCCTGGCAATTGTATTGGTGCATGGCAGCTGAAGGTCTGGTTTAATAGGCTTTAAAAAAATTAAGAAGCAGTTTCTTACTGTTATCTTTTAAAATGTGAAAGCAATAGGCTGGTTTTGCACCCAATGCTATTGCTGATACGCAGGCCTCATTAAACTGAAATAATATGAGAAGAATGTTAATATTCTTATTTCTTGCAGGGCCTGATAAAATATTGTCAATAGCTTTATGTAGGAAGGCTGGTGATCAGCTATAAATCATTTAAGCTGATGCTCTAACTCAGATTTATTGCCCTGAAGTAATTTGCTTTGAGCCTGACTTTGACACAATAACTTTAAAAGGTTTCAGCAAGTAAGTTGATGTTTACATGTTGTTTATTAATTTCTTTGCCCTGGAGCTCAGGAGAAGTTTAATTTCTTTTTATCAAAGTCGAGCCCGGCCTGAACTCTGTTCTCTCAGTCTGTAACTATTCGTAACAGGTCAGTAAATACAAAATCTGTTTTTCATTTTTGTCTCTTGTTACAGTTAAATGGGCCTTTGCCAATAACGAGGTAGAACCAAAACACCGTGGTGGTATTTTTTGTGAATAATAAAAATCAGAAGTATTTTTAGAAACAAAATATGTAAACTATTTTTCATTTCTCTTCCATGATTGCCATGTGACACACATATAGGTTGGTGTTGCGCTACAGTGCTGCATTTGCACAGAAATTTTCTTCTTCTATAACCCCACATATTACTACTTTACTGGTACATGGGAAACAGGTAAAGTGCCCAGAAATCTGAAGTGCAGCTCTGTGAGATTATTTTTTTTTGCTTATTTGCATTTTGATGGTATCAGCTAATGCATTTTTGAAATGCTTTGCTCTTGATTTTAAGAAGTGTGTAGCAGTTTTCACAGGAATCATCATCAACTGTTTGAGTTTTTTACTAACACCATAGAATATTACAGCTTGTTCCTTATCTCTGTGGATAAATGATTCTTAGTAGCCTCAAAATCTGTGCTAGGAAAGCTCAGTTACAGGTCTGTTAGGTTTGTGTTTTGTCAGGAAATTATTATTAAATGTGTTCATGTCTTTAACCATTGACTGCATATATGGAAAAATGTGGTTCTTAGAAGTTGCAGCTTGTTTTTAACCTAGCAGGTGACACAAGTCTCTTCTTTTCATGCTACACATGCAGAATATTACCTCAGCATGAACACACAGCAAAGCCCTGGTGTTGTGTTGTACTTTCTCTTGCAAAATCTTTCTGACTCTTCCTTAAATAGATTTAAAAGTTACCAAAGTTACCTTGCAAAATGATGGAAATGTCATAAAAGAGGAGCTGGCATTTCTTACCTGTCTTGGTTCAAGATGATGTCGAGAAGAGATCAAGAAGCTTTTTATGGAGCTGGTAGTTTAATGAGTTCTAACTAAATACATTTTTGATCCATTAAACTATATCTGAACTAAAAAATTAAAATCTGCAGGAGATTGCATAAAATCTGATCCAAATTCCACTTTATAAATAATATATGTATTCACTGAGTTAATTTTGAGATCTCTGCTGTGGCAGATTCAAATTTATATCTGAATTCATTAAACTAGCATGTGATATGTAGTGGGATTGCTCTGTTTTCTGCCCTCAGGTCTGTTGTGCGCTTCGCAGCAAGTCTTTTAGGTAAACTAGTGGACAGCCTTGCCCCATCTATTACTAATGTTTTAGTTCAGGGCAAGCAGGTAAGTCTCTGCTCCTCAGAAATGTATTAAGGAATGATAACAGAAACTAAACAAGTGGCTTGTTCATTTTGAAGGCCTCTGATGCTTCTTTTAAAAGTACCCAGTGGCTTAAAAAAAACCTTACTGAAGAAGAAAAATCCAGAGAAAATAAATGTGTGATTAATAATTGTGTTTGGAATTGAATAATAATATTAATTAATGACAGAATAAGACTGAAAAAACAGTTCAGCATCTAGGGAAGGGGGGAAGAGGCATGATTTATGTAACTCCTCAGGCTGAAGGTCTCTGGTGAGACCTCAGAACCCCTTCCAGTGCCTAAAAGGGCTCCAGTAGAGCTGGAGAGGGACTTTGGACAAGGGCCTGTAGAGACAAGGGGGAATTGCTTTAAAATGGGATAGGACAGGTTTAGATTAGATCCTAGGGAGAAACCCTTCCCTGTAAGGATGATGAGGGCCTGGCACAGGCTGCCCAGAGAAGCTGGGGATGCTCCATCCCTGGGAGTGCCCAGGGCCAGGTTGGATGGCGTTTGGAGCAGCAACGTCAGAATGAGATGATCTTTAAGGTCCCTGCCCACCCAAACCTCTCTATGGCTTTATCCAAATGCCCTCTCACTTCACACAAGTGGAAGCAGTGCAGCAATAAGGTATCTTTTGAACGACTTCATTAATGAAAATGTAACCACTGCCTCTGTGACTGAGTGTGAGACAACACGTGGGTGGCAGCTGAGCAAAAGGTCTTTCAGAGCCTTCTGTTTCAAAGGCAGTTTAATCATCAGTGTTTCTTCCTTTCCTAGGGAGGATGTTGCTTTTCTTCCCCAGCACAATTATTTTAACTAAGTCCATGAATAGCTGCTTCCAAATAATACTAATTGAATATTGATGTATTTTTGTATTAAATATATGTACGTGTATACTTGCTTACATGCAATGCCGTTGTCTTACTCCAGACTGAGGTCTGGGTTTGTGCTTCTGGCGCTGCTCAGCTGTAGCGGAAACTCCACCTGCATGCACCAAGATTTGAGGCTGTTTGCAACTTTTAACCTAACTTCCCTTCCTTGGTCACTTTATAACAATGAGCTTTATTATAGCAGAAAAACTAGTGTTGCTGTCTTACTGACAGGAGATTAAAAACAAACCAGAATTTTAACAAAATTCCTTTTTTTGTGGTTAAACAATCCAGTCCCAGCAATACATTTTCTTAAAATTAAGGCTGTAAATTTTAGCATGCTCGTAGAAATAAGAAAACAAAACTATAAATTTAATTCTGAATTTTAATTGAGCTCCACAGCTGAAATGTATGAAATTAGATAACTGTCTAAACCTAAGGTGCAGTCCTGATTATAACCAAAGCAGTGGTCTTGTATTTTTATTTTAATTTGGACAAATATATTCCACATTCACTGTGGTTGTTAGTGAAGTTTATTACTTCAGTAGCATCCAATTAACAGTATTAACAAGCATCAGCCATTGACGTAAAATTACCCTTGTATTGTGAAATTTTTAACAAGCAAAGCAGAGTTGATGCAGTTTGGTTTCTGAATTGCTTTGCAGTGCTTTTATTCCTGTCCCTATCTTCTGAACTGTTTTCTCTGTACCCTAGGTGACACTTGGAGCTTTTGGCCAAGAGGAAGCAGTTATTTCTAACCCCTTATCACCAGCTGTGATTAAGAACATGATTTATGAAAAATGCCAATTGCAAGATGAAAGAGAAGCCGTGGTGCAGCAGGAACTTGTCATCCATATTGGCTGGATCATCTCCAATTCCCCGGAACTGTTCAGTGGAATGCTGAAGATTCGGATTGGGTCAGTGAAGCACCAATTGTTCTTTATTACTGCTGGTACTGCAGGGGAATGTACAGGCTGCAGGAACCACGAACCTGAATCAAGGTTAAAGCATCATTTACCTCCCACCTGTTCTGTTTCGTTCTTTGACAAGGTCACCTACAGCGGGGCTGTGCTGGAGCCTTGTCACATCCCATGGTATCCGCATTTGCTTTGCTACCCACAGAAGTTAATTAATTTTTTCACATTTAGGAAGAGACGTGCATTTGAATAAGCACTTCTTTGAAGAGGCCAGGTGCTACTGACTGAGATTTACAGAATCAGTGAGCACACTTTAGAATAAGAACTTAACTGTTTCAGCTTCCATTTTTTTTTTCCATAGAGAAAAATACAGCATTTCAGCACTGGAGGTAGATACCAGCAGCCTTTTCTCTAGCACACAAGGTTCATATTTCTCCTTTAGCAGTGCATTCTGGTCATCATAAAACCAAAAATTGCCCTGTATTACATTTAACTGGAAGTACATCTATCCTTTTGCACTTAAATGCTTTTCTGTCCCCTCTACAGATCCATGTTACTCCTCATTCCTCCCCTTCCTTATTCTCTGTAGCTAATCCATTTCACAAATTCTTTTCCTTCTCCCAAGGTTAATGCTAGAGATTCAATTTCCTTTATTTCAGTGTTATCACCCACTCCAGTGAGCAAAATTAACCTTCTCACAGAAATGCCGTTCCAGTTTGATAATGATTTGATTTAGTGTCTTGTTATTGATTTGTTTTCAGGGTTTCACGTTGAAATAGATCAAGTTTCTGACAGCCCTATTACTGTAAAAACTCCCAGCCAACTGACTTGAATTCACCTCTTATCAGTGAAGAGCTCAGCAGAAGGTCCACTCTTGACTTTGGTGTGGCGTGTAGGCCACTGCAAGGAGAAAATACCAGTGAGGGACTCACACACAGACACATTTGAGTCGTGAGTGGGGAAGAATTCCTGAGCCAGCTGTGTTGTTAATCTTAGTAACAAGAGAAGGAGTCTGTTCACCCGCTAAAATAAATGGAAGTGGTATGTTCTGCATAGTGTAATGGGCCCGTGTTGCCAACATTCCCTGGTATCCTGCACCTCCAGTGCATGGTCCTGGAAGCCTCAAGTGTAAAGCACCATTGAATCAGCTGGCCAGGCATCTCCAAATTCTGCATAGTTACTGAGAATTCCTTAGAGAATAACATCCCTTGATTTACATGAGCAAAAACATCCTGCACCTGGTTGGCTAAACAGTTAAATGCCCACGGAATGTGCTATAGACACAATAGCCTAAATCTCTTATGAATACTCTGCATTTTCAGATAAACACACAGAGGCTCTGATGTAACCGAGCCTTGATCAGGTGTTATGGACTGTTTGGAGAAAAACTATTGAAGTTTCCTTTTGTTAGTAATGCCTGCTTGAACTGAACCAGGGCAGAGGGTAAGGGGCTGAGCTCTGTGCTTATCTGGCTTCAGATGTACCTGTACCTTGTTTCATCTTTGATATTGCATCAGAGGCTGGGGCACTGGTTTTACATAATGTGCACAATAAAACTCAGCATTTTCCTTCAACACTTTGCCAAGTTCTGCCTCTCTGATACCTAAGGCTAAAAATCTTCACTGATGCTATATGTTTTTTTGACTCAAACTTTTTTCAAAAAGGAGTAGAAAAAGAAAGAAAAGTGTGATAGACTGCAAAAAGGAATTTCAAAGGCTAAAACTAGAAATAAGCCCTGAAGTCTTTTTAAATGTAAAATATTGTCAATTTTATGGCTTTTTAAAACTCATCAGCAAAATGCATATATTGTCAGAGCACAATTCTGAGTAGGAATTTTAACTTCAAAAGGCAGGTAAATGTTTGTCTTAATGAACATGGGATATAGGGAATGTAGTTCAATCAATTTTCTCTATGGGAAACACACTTCACAACACATTTCTTAAAATCTGTGCATTATCCCTTTCAGCTTGTATCATGTTCCAATCAACCAGGAAGAGTAGGAGAGCGTTTGTCTGATATTTTATGCAAGTCCTGACAGCCAAATAAGATTGTGTGGAATTCTTATGAGCTGTTTTATTAGACTAATTTTTCGTATTTGGAAACTTTGTGTTTAATGAATAAATATATTCCTCCCCTTATGTAGATGGATTATCCACGCTATGCAGTATGAACTGAAAATCCGGGCTGGGGATATGCCAGCCAAGGACTTGTACCAGATGTCCCCCAGTGAGGTGAAGCAGCTTCTGCTGGATATTCTTCAGCCTCAGCAGCCGGGCAGGTAACGAGGGCTGGGGTTGGGGCTCCTGTTTTCCTTCAGAAACCACTGCTCAAGTACATTTCATCCTGAACCACTCTGGGTTCACCTGAAATCACCGGGCATCTGTAATCAGTTATGTGATTATTTAAGGGAAAATAGCAAAAATGCGCTTTTTCATTCTTTCACATGGGCCCAGGTTCTAGAATTGTTTCTTTTCTATTGCATATTCCCTTTTCAGCTTTATCTTTGTGGAGGTCTCTTTAGTGCCACAGAAGAGAGATCTGTCTGCCATAATGTGAACCATTACACTCTTTGATGTGCAGAAAGGAGCCAAAAATTACCCAATACCTCTACTTAAGTAACCTGTAAGAACAGTTTGTCTGCTGTTCAGTGCCCTCTTTCTTCTAGGTTATTGTGTGAGTAAGAGCAGCTGTTCTCTAGAATTCCTAGAAGATAGTGGTACTGCCTGAAACTTGGAATCTTTTCTCCAAGCTGTAACCAGCTGCCAAAAAGAACGTTCATTGTGATATAAAATATGCAAGACAAAAGTTACAGTATTTCCACTTAACTGTATTGATAAGAGCGAAGTCAAAACTCTTCCTCTTGGTTTTACTTCTAGTTAAGCTAAACTTTGGCATGTACTATTGCTGATAATTTCCATAGTCCTTGACTGAATGGATGATGGGCCTTTTCTCTCAACAAAGAGGCATTACAGCACACATCCAGCTGCTTGCGTTCCTGCTTCATTCAAAACACACCTGTGTTTTTCCCCAGTCTCTAATCCCTGAGAAACAAGCTCCTTGAGTTGGTGCCTCATCCCTCAGTCCCACTGGCTCTGTTCTGTACTTCCCACACGCTTTCAGAGTCTTGGCTGTGCTTAGCAGTTTAGTTGCTGTCTCTGCTCATTGGTGCTGACATGGGCCTGTAAAACCATAGCAGAACAACCCCTTTGCAGCGTTTTCCATTAAATATTAAAGCTGTTTAGGAAACAATTTGCTCAGTCTCAGTAAGCAATTCAAGCACCCTCCCTTGTCAGAGATCTTACCTGAGCTGCCCCAGCAGCTGCTGCTGTTGATTCCTGTAGCTCCTGATGGGTAGGTCACTGAAGGGCACTTGGGTTGATTTTCTGAGGATGGGGCTTCTTTTTTGGGTTATCTGAGTACAAAAGCTCACCAGCATATCCTTCAAAACTTTCAGTCTTCTAACTTCTTTTCTAACCTCTTCCTGTACAGTATTATGAATTCATTTTTCCTTGCCCATTAGTGACTTGTTTTTAAAAGTTCTCTTCCTGCCAGGAAATATAGAATACTGTTCTCTTTTTTTTTCCCCCTTTTTTTTTTTTCCTTTTGGTGACAGCTTTTCCTACTCTTGCAATTTTTTGCAGGAAGAAACCTCTGCTAATGTGGTACCATATCTCACTGCCAATTAATTTGTCATACAGGAGGGGCTAATGGTCTATTTACCTCCCTAACAGCATCTGCACAACTAACCTCTCTCCAGGTTTTACAGAGGGTAAAACTTTTGCAAGCACAGACTCCACAGATTACACTTTTAAATCTATTTATGTAGGTCACAAGATTGCAAGTAGCCCTCTTTAAATGGAGCATTGTTCTTTTAATGGTCCAAACAGTTACAAAACTCACTTTGCTTATTCAGTTTGCAGGACTCTCTTCCTTACCCTATGAATGTGGGTGGGTCAGAGCATTTTTGACATCTTCAAATACTTCTTTTTTTGTATTAAGAAAACAACTTGTTATTTTTACCATAGCACTGCTCTTTTTACTTTCATGGAAGTTTTCGTGTCCTATTGCAAGGACAGAACTGTACAGAGAATAAGATGAAACTGTCATAGTAGACACAACTTTTTGGTAGTTAAGTGTTTAATTGAGAAGTGATTTATGGGACATGTTTTTCTCAACTTGTCATTTTTATCCAATACAGTTATACAGGAAAAGAGCCCACATTGTATGTTGGGTCAACCTTGGCTTTATAGGATTAACTTTAAACATCTCCATTGTTCTTATAAAGTGTATCCCAATTACCTAGAGCTCAAACCTGTTCAGAAAATGCAACACTGAGTGATAACTTTTTTCCTTTTTTTCCTTTAAAAAAAAAAAAAAAACAGAAAAACCAACCCACTGTTTGCTCGGTCTTCTGGTGTAGTTGGGAGTGAGCTACACTAAGAAACGGAAATGTGAAACCATGCATGGAGTTGTCAGAATTAGTGTTCTCTGTACTGGTTGTATCTCAGAAGGAATTCTCACCATTTCTCCAGTGTTTAAGAGTGAGGGTTTTTTAATGCAAGATATTTTAGTAATTTCATCAAGCACACTGCTGTCTGCAGGAACCTGCAGCTCTAAACATGTCATGTTAATCTCCCAATACAAATGGAGGAAAAACTAAACCCTAAACTTACTAGTGCTGAATTAATTTGGGCTAGGGTACAAAAGTTCTGCAAAGCAATATTGTTAAAGTTGACCAAGGAATTTCCCTTTTTTCTTTTTCTTTTCTTTTCAAGCAGCCTATGAGAATCAGGTCTTGGAAATACAAAAAGGCACGTTGCAAAGCAGTAATTTAATTGCCGTTTTTCAAAAAAATTATGTGTGTGTTGATATTTGTACTTAAAATTCAAAAAACAATGAAGGACTAAGTAACTTGAGGAAGTCTTCTCTGTCAGATACGTGCAGGACTGCCACACAAGACTTAATTCTGTCTTGTGAATCCATCAATTAAATCATATCTATGGATGCCACTTCTTCAAGTTCCATTCCTGGTGTCTTAAACATTTTGGCTAAAGCACAATTCCTATAGTAACACTGAGAAGAAAAAATAGGAAAATTAAATTCCAGACTTAATGGTTTTGAGTAAAAAAGAAGAAAGTTGGGGACAGTATGCTTCTGAAGGCAAACAGGATTTGCGATTCATGAAGAATGTAACTCAGTTTGCTCAAAGCCTTAGTGTAACAAAACCATTCTGTTGAATTTTCTAAATTTGCAGGCCACTAGTTTTCTACAGACCATCAGGAAAACTCCTGCCTTCAGCAGTCATGCTGAAATGCATTTTTCTGATATGATTATGCCTGATGAGTTGGATCTACTGGACAGATTTCACAGTTGCTGCTTTCTCTGCAGTTCCATAAAGCACAGACACCCCCAAGGGTGACACTGTGAGCTCTTCATGCCGAGCCCCCGTGTTGGCTTTAGGTGCCCCTCAGCAGAGAGCAGAACCTGTGCCTGTGCAGCAGGGAATGCTCTGGGGTCCCTGCAGGGAATGCTCTGGGGTCCCTGCAGAGAGCAGAACCTGTGCTGTGTGTGCAGCAGGGAATGCTCTGGGGTCCCTGCAGGGAATGCTCTGGGGTTCCTGCAGAGAGCAGAACCTGTGCTGTGTGTGCAGCAGGGAATGCTCTGGGGTCCCTGCAGGGAATGCTCTGGGGTTCCTGCAGAGAGCAGAACCTGTGCTGTGTGTGCAGCAGAGGATATTCTGGGGTCCCTGCTCCCCTGCCTGGCTCGCGGGCTGGGCGTCGCTGTGGCAGCGCTGGCGCCACAGGAGCTGTCCCTGTGCCCGCTGCCCATATAAACACTTGCTTCAGTGCTGTTGGTGTTCTAACAGGAGCTGGCTGAACAGGAGGCAGCTGGACGGGGCCCTGAACAGAACTCCTGCTGGATTCTACGACCGCGTGTGGCAGATCCTGGAGAGAACCCCCAACGGCTTGATCGTGGCAGGGAGATTCTTGCCCCAGGTACAGCAGCAGAGAGGCTCAGGCAGTGCTGTTCCACCTGACTCTTCATGGTGAAATGTTTTATCCTTAATGGTTCTTTTATGCCATGATGTTTTAATTACAGTAACTTGTTAATTGGGGAAAAAAATGTTTTCAAGTTTTCTTTTTTGTTTGGAGTAAATGAAAGCAAATTATTTCTATTAAAGCACATTTATAAAACCAAAGTGTAGAAGATTCTCTCCAAGTCATGGACTCTGACATTGCTCCCTTTTTGATCCTACAGTGCTCATTATTTCTGAGTATTATTTATTCAACAAACAAATAGGCTCTGCCTGGGGGTGGGTTTGATTTAATGCATTTGGTCTTTGAATTAATGTATTATTTGTTTTTCAGCAACCAACCTTATCAGATATGACGATGTATGAAATGAATTTTTCCCTCCTAGTTGAAGATATGCTGCAAAACATCGACCAGCCACAGTACAGGCAGATCATTGTAGAGGTCTGTGGCCAATAATTAATGACATTTTATAATTTGCATTAGCATGTTACAGCCCGAAACAAAACAAGAAAAATAACCTAGATTCAAATATTTGAAGAAATAGCATTTCCCATATAAACACTTGCTTCAGTGGTTCTCCATCGATTGTTTATGATTATGATGTTTATGATTAAACAGGTTCCTGTTACCTGTTCAGAATAGAGCGAGTTCGTGATGTTCTTCCCCTTCAGCAAATATTAATGACAGTACCAATACAATTAGGTCAGAGAAGGTAAAAATCTAATAATTCCAAAGCAGCTTTCCAAGTCCTAAGCCCATGCCTTTTCCTAACAACTTTCTAGATCTAAGGAAAACTGCTCCAAAATAATCAGTTTGCCCTCTGCAGGATTCTTCTCTCCCTTTTTGCTGAGGCTGTCCAGTACGTACCTTGCACTCCTCCATCAGCCACCTTCCCATTGCCTTATGTTCCTCATCCTGACAGGAAAGCAGGGGCTGTTTAACCCCTTCCCCGCCACTGCACATCCTGTTTGCTTTTCGAACAGACCAGGAGCAGCTGTGCTGTTGGTGCCTGGCATCTGTGCTGTCAGCAGCATTCACTGTTAGTCCCCAGCTCCGTGCCCCTGGTGCTGTGAGTGCTCCTCCCCAGGAAAATCAAACCCTCCATTCTGGCTCACAGCCCACGCTCAGGCTGGTTGCTGGAACATCCCCCGTTTTTGCTAAAAGATAACGAAATTACCAACCCCAAGATGGCTGGTGCAGATTTGTGTCTCTGTGTAGATACTACAACAGGACACTCATCATGTTCACCTTACTGTTTTAAACCCCTTTCAGCTATAAGGGATGTAAGTTCTGGTGAGCTGAGGTTTCACTGATGACTGTTGTCTTTGCTTTTTATGAACTTTGTCATAACAGAGTTTTACCATCTGTGATTGTGCCTCAGAATACCAAATGCTGAGCTTCAGTGTTTGCTGCTTTTCAGTCTCTCCCCTGAGCACCAGCGTTTGTGCAGCCACACAGTGAACAGAATAAAATGGAAAATAACTTCCCTGGCTCCCAGCCAAGTTAGATGTTAATGTCAATCATTCACACTGTGCCCTTACCTAGGCAGTCGCCAGCAATTGTAACCTTTCATAAAAGCCTGCTTTTCCAGTGATTCTTTTATCAAAGTCAGAATCCTATTATCTGTGCACTATTACCTGTGCCATTATTAAATGGCTTCCTGCTTGAAAGAGGCATATGCAATTACTAGCAGTGCTATTATGTAACCTGAATTTAAAAAAATGAAATTTCAAGTCTTACAATCTTTTCTGCCTTCTAGTTGCTGATGGTTATATCTGTTATTTTGGAGAGAAATCCTGAGCTAGAGTTCCAGGACAAAGTGGACTTGGACAAAGTGGTGCAAGAAGCATTTCATGACTTTCAGAAAGATCACAGCAGTCCTAAGGGAGCTGAAAATCAAGTGAGTAAAATATTGCTGTCTTATAGAATTTACCATTCTTATTGAAGTTAGTTCTAAATGGTAATTCCGTGCAGTTCAGAGTAAAAAGCAATTGACAGAAGTTCAGAAGAGAACACAAATAAGAAATGAATATGCCCAAGTGCTGCCTAGGTCTGCAAAGAGCCTCTAAGCAGAGATGAAAGAGGTGCCCTTTATTGCTGAGTTGTGAATTCCAAATGTTGTGGTAAGGAGAAGACTCAGTGTTCCATGGCTCTGGAATGGGAGTCTCAGTAAGCTGGAAGAGTTATCCTCAAAGGGGAAAGAATTCATTAGGAGGGACACTAGAACAGGGAAGAGTTAAAAATAACAAAATAAAAAAACGCCTAAAGTTCAGGAAGAAAGTGTGAACTTAGGATCTTATGTACACAGGGACTAAGAAATCTTTAAACCAAAGAAGTCACATTGGCAGTATTAAAGTAAGAACTTAAAATACAGAACTGTTCTTAGTCACTGATTTTTCTGCTAGAGTTGCATTCATGAACTGGCAAGCTTTTGGTTAAAATTCAAATAAAGGAATAAATGCTTTTAATGTTTACTTCACTAGAAATATAGGCTTTATGCTTTAAAGATCTCTAAAAATTCTCACTGCAAGTTTTGGTGCCTCAAAGCTCTGAAATTCTGTAATAAAGCCAGGTTTATTGGCCTGGTTGAGGGAGGAGATAGGAGTAAAGCAGTGGGACACGTCCCAGAGCTACTGAGGGTGATCGTCCTCGCTCCAGCTGGCATTTTATTGTGCACAATATATTCCAGGTTATCTCTGCTGGCTCTGAAGAACTTATTGATTCATAACACTGACATGCAGCAGCCCTCCCTCTTGCTGAATTTAGCTCCTTTAGAAGATGAGGAAGGATGTGCTGCTTAAGAACTCTTTCAAAGGTTTCAGCGTTCACTTTTTTGCCACTTGTTTTCTGTACTAAGATTTGAAAGCAAGCCAGATAGCCAGCCTCAGCAATGTGGCCATTTGCACAATACCTTTGTTTATAAAAGAACACAATTTTCTTGAAGTTGTGATTCTTTTGGTCCATGTTGGAGGGTGGTGACTCTGTGAACGTAGCAAAACCACCCCTCATCCACACAAGTGGCTCTCGAGTGCCAGTTCCACACAGCATCTGGAATTTGCTGCTGCCTTCTGTGACAAGCTGCAAATCCCCAGTGGCAACAAACAGAAAGGAGAATTCCATGCAAACCTCAGTTTTTTCTGCTGCTGCCCTAGCCTTGATTGAAGTGATGGATTTTTTTTTCAAGCCCAGACCTACTTGGAATAATGCCTTTTTGTCTCTTAGAAAGAGCCCCGAGTTTGGAGTTGTGAATAATATCTTCAAGATTGTTGTTGGAAATTCAGCTCCTTGCATTAAGATTTTCTGGAACCTGACTCTCCCATATTCCCAGGGGGATGTCTGCTGGCAGTTAACTCTAACCCTTGTCTGGGATTGTTCTGAGGGTGTTCTGTCTCAAGGTTTCTGCTAAAAACTCCTGATTTGTCTGAACTGTGGTCTTCCATTAAACTGACTTGCAAGTATTTTGAACTTTGTTAATTCCTTGTTAACATGTAATAAATTTCAGAAGTATTTATTCCAGTCAGTTCAGACACACTATATAACTACAGAAGTCTTAGTATTTTCTCCACACAATCTCTACCCTTGGTTTAATAGAAGTAACCAATTTCCTGAATTAAAGCATTAAACCTTTTTTAGAGCAGCTAATAGATAATTTGAGAGTAAGCAGGTGTTTTAATGTCACTAACTGTGAAAAACAGGTGTTCAGTGAAGGACACCTATTTTGGTGATCTGATTAATGAATGCTTTCATGTGCTACCTGTGGTTTGGATCTTGGATTTTTTCCTTCTGCATAAATCTTCAGTCAGTTTCCACCTCGTGTACACCCAAGGCCCTGGCTCACCGCTCTCCCACACAGGCATCACCCAGCTGCATGTTTTAGGAGAGCAGTTGTTCTCTGACAGCTTTGACATTTTAAAAAATGGTAAGAAGGTGGTGTCTGTGCAGTCCTGGAAAACTCAGTGAGGAAATAGACGCAGGTAAGTACATATGGGAGAATTCTGAGAGCTGAGCAGAATTATTCTCTAGTTTTAGAGTCCAAAAAACACATTTGCATTTCTAACATATCTGTTGTTCTCTTTTCCCTGTGTTTGGCTGCTTTCCACGTTGAACACTAATGGCAGCCTCTCTTCCCGCTCTGCAGGATGACATGACTGCCTTCTACAACACCCACCCGCTGGGAAAGAAGGGAACGTGCAGCTACTTGAGCAAGGCTGTGATCACTTTGCTGCTGGAAGGGGAAATGAAACCAAGCAACGATGATCCTTGTACCGTTAGCTAAAGCTTGGCACACAGCACGGGGATTGTTGCTTTACTTAGTGCTCTCTGTGTTTTTCAGGCATATTTTGAGGTACTCCTTTGAAGGGTACCCCTGGCTAGTGACACAAATGCATCCTACCCTTGGCTGAAAGAAGTGCCATTAAAGATACCAAGTGCCACCAGATGTTTTCCTTTCTCAACTATGCAGCATGAAACCAAGCACATGAAGTTAGTCCTGTGGTATTTGATTAAGTTGAATGGGAATGTATTTATGATCTTAAATTATGCATTTACTGTAGCTGGTAAATTCAAGGGAACGGCAGTATGTGATTTTGTCTTTATACCTCTATTTATTTATAATTACAAACAAGTAGAAGATAAATTAATATGCATACGAATCAGTGGGAAAATACAAAAACTGCATTATTTTCTTATTATTCTACAAACAAATTGGAGGTGAAGTATTTGTTATTCTTTAAAGGTTTTCTTTATCAGTTCAAGTGACAGATTCATTTAATGTGTTGAGTTTTTTTAATTTACCAGTCGGTAACTTGATATCCGGGTTCCATCCTAACAGAACAACTTTTTATCTGTAGCAACACACATCACTGCAGTTTCCCAGTTGTTATTTAAACATCTGTAAGTTAACAAGGAAAAGGTATGGTAACACAATAAAATTTTGTTTTTTAAAAAAGGGCAAACAAGCCGTATTTAAAATTAAAATCAATGAAGAAATAACTTTGTATCACATATGTTGTCATGGCATTAAAGAATTCAAGATACACTTATTTATCTCCTAAATGTGTGAAAACACTCTATGCTTACATGCTTTATTTTGGTGAAAATAATAAAAAGCAAATGCTTGTAAAAAACCCTGTCAATAAAAATACTTTAAGTGACATGCAAAGAGCCTCCTGCTGACTTTAGTGGCAACCTTTGACCTGCTACTGCAGCCACCTTGAATCACTGAAGTGCTTCTTTTAGCATTTCACACTAAACCTTTTTTTCTGTTTGCTGACCTTGGTCTGAACTTACAATTGCAAAGGAATGAAAATTCGAGTGACCACTTACCCTTGTACAAACCTCAATTAAAATCCATTCAAACTCTTCCTGTTTTCCTTTATAGCCTTGAACACACAGTTTATGAAATTATGATGGGGACAATTTTTCAGCTGCTACAAAATAAGGATAAATGAGAATATTTAATAATAAACCCCAGTACAGTCAGAGAATATACCTAGAAGAGACTTTGTATGTAGTTGGTAAGAGAAAAAAATAAATGTAGCAAAGGAAGTGGGAGTGGTGGGGCAATCTGATGCTTAAAACATAAATTAAAAAAATACTAGGATGCAATTAATTCCACTGAAGCCTGTATCTCATCCCCATCCCAAAAATCAATCAAAAAATGACTTGATTGAATTTTCAGATAATTACTATCCACAAAACTCCTGCCAAATATATTCTGTTCTCCAGAAGCGTGACAGTCTTTTAAACTAATGAACTGAGCATTGCAGCGTGGGAAGAGAAAATTAAATGAGCAAGAAAGCCTTTGCTGTGCTATAAACACAGAATGCAACAGGGCTGGAAAACACTGCCGAGAGCCCCCAGGAGATGTGCAGGGTTACAGGGCCATACCTGCCTCTGCTCCTTTCACACTCAGTTCAAGCCCTGGGCTGTGTGGGGATACGGGGAGAAGGTAAGAAGGAAACTCAGCTGGGGCTTTAACTGGAGAGAACTTAAAGGGTTTCCCCTTGGGGTTGGTTCTGTGGGAGTGGAAGAAGGAAGTTTTCTTTTACCCATGTAGCGCTCTGACCTTGGGAACTATCTGTGGTATTTTCTCCACCTGAACACGCTTTCCCTTTTGCACAGTAGCAGGAGCTGAAACAAAAACAAATGTAGAAAACCAGGTATAAGGAATGTAGAAGTCCACAGGTGGTGGGTCATTCCTGAATCAGTCTCTCCTGAAAGGCTTGCAGGGGTTCCTTCTGTGACCTTCCATAAGAGTGCATGTTTCTGACAAGGGAAGGCAGAGAGGAACTGAACAACTTCCCCTCTTCACCTAAATACATACAGGATAACACTGCTACTTTTTTTTCAGATCAGGTCAAAAATTAAGTCTCTTGTTTCATAAAATAACAACCTTCTGTGTGCAAGGGTGTGTATGAAGAGAGGGCATCATGCTGGTCTATATCTGTACCACAGACCTAAACCTTGCATATCACTCCATTCTGGTAGGAAACACTGAAATTTCGGTAGGAATTTACTGAAAAATAACTTGCAAGGAAATAACACCTCCTAAACCCACTTTCTACCCCATCTCAGAAGAATAACATATGGGTGTCCCTCTGGGTTATATCCCAAAAACTAACACATATAACCTAATTCCTCTTTGAGCAGGACTGGGATTATTTATTCAAGTATATTGTTTTTTGATGTTGTTGCCCAGGCAGCAGGTTTTGATCGAAGAGTCAAGTAAAAACTGATACAAGCATTACGAAGTTTGGCCCCCAGAACCAACATAGTTTTGGGACAGAAAAAGATGAAAGCAGTAGAGAGAGCTTTATTTTAGGTCTTCCCTTCGAAGAGCCCTGGTAGCACAGACTCAGGGCTGCTCATGGATAAAGCCACGCCTGTATTAAAGTACTAACTAGAGCCAGACTTCCCTGTAACTGCTCTTTAATGCAGAAATCCACGACAGACTATTCATGTAATATTTTAAAATATCACATGTGTTTCTGGCAAAAAAACCTGCCATGAAGTTACAACAAATACGCGAGCTTTACTACAGTGCTACTAAACTCCTTTTATTAAAAATGCACCCTGGCACCCTGGCAGCAAGCGGGGCTGTTCTCACACAGGATTTTCACACCCATTCAGCTGAACTGTGGGGTGCTGCTCTCTGCTATACCAGCGGTAAAGTTTCCATCAGTGTCTGAGTGAATAATGAACAATTCCCCAAGTGTTACCCATATTTTTTCCCCAAGGCTGCCACTGACTTCTCCTGTGACTCCAGTCACTCCTTGCTCCATCCAGCTGTTCCAAAGGTTATGGCATTTTGTGCTTGAGGCTGTCAGCTCAAACTTTTAATTTGTTAAATAACAGTCTACAGGGGGATATGAAACAAAAATTACTTTAGAAGATTCACCATGTCTTTTACCTAATCTTACAGAAAATCTCCGATATCCAAGCCTGGGGACTGGGAAGTGGCCTGTGAAGTTTTGTACTGACAAACTTCAATAACATTTCAGAAGAGAACTCGGCAGCTGTCTGCCATTAGCCCTCCAGTTTCCATGGATACAACAATTAGATCAGCACAAACAAAGCAGCAGAAATTTTCAAATGAATAGTATTTTAAATCGCCCTCTCACACAAAAATCCTGGTGACAATAGACATGTTGGAAATACTGAAATTTTTTAGTTAAAGCCCACTCGCAGAGGCAACAATGTTAAAATCAAGGTTGTACAAGAGAAGACAATAAATCCAACATTTTACCTTTTCGTTTTAGATAAGGAAGACTACATGGAGAAGGAGAGATTATTATTAATATTTACTGGAAAATTATTTCCAGTTACATGGGAGTTTTTTGCAATACCAACAAAATTTAGGAAGAAGCTCATCTTGTTTGTGGGGATTGGAAATGACACCAAACCTACACCACCAACAGAGAAGGTGTATGTGCTTCTAGGGGAACTGCAACAGGTGCTTTGCAAATATATCCAGCTTGATTGTGGTGATCCCAAAATATGATACTCACAGGCACAAATTCTGAACCAAGCTAAAAAAATGTATTAAACTCACTGGAAATACTTAGTACACCAAAGCAAGGAACAGGAAAATGCAAGGACTGCAAGCAGGGAACTTGTACAGATAGAAGGCTGAATGAAAGTCTCAAAACAGGAATAATCTTGGGCAATCAAGACAGAGTTTGTCACAAGCTTTGTTACCTTAGGGGTGTCTACGAAGTCTCAGTTTAAACACCCCCTGTGCTTTCTGTATCACTGTGTAAGCAAACCTAATGCCTTCTGTTTCCAGTGAGGAAGCAGCTAAAAAGTTCAGCCTTCTCAGAGATGGAGGAAAACATCACCAAACGCAAGGAAGGAAAGTTTAGATTCCCTTCTCATCACGCACTATTTTTACAGACATAAATAAACACACAAAGTTTGCCAGGAGAGACTTCTCTGTTGATTTCTTCCATAATTTATTTTGAACCACAAACAACTTCCTCTTACAGATTTGATATTAATTATTAAATTCTCTGAGAAGAGCTGTTATGCTAAGATCCTTTATGGGTGTTACTAATTCTTTCATGATTTGAAAACATTCATAACTCAGAAATTCAAAGCCCATATCCATTAAGCAGCCAAAACCTAGGTTCTAACTATGTCTTTAAATTGAAAGTGTAATATATTGTGAATATGAATTACATTTTGTTGTTATTACATGAAATAACTTCTTTATACTAGTGGTTTCAGATTTCTCTGAGTTTTCCTAATTGAAGGGCTAGCAACACTTAAACTAACCACCCCTTCAGCCTATTCTACCCTCAGACACTTTGTACAGACTCCACAAAGCCCCCTCTGGATCCTTTGATGGACAAACAGGCAACGTGTACTGCACCAGGAGCACACAGGAAACTCACTGTGGCAGAACTGAGTTTTAAGTGATTCTCACAGCATGCAAATTTAAAGACTGGATGTCTCGTCCTAAATTAAGAGACAAATTAGATTTATAATTTATGCTAGATGGAGATATCATAGAGAGGCAACTGAATCTTGATGCAAACCAAGCCTCTCTACTTGTCAGTGCGAGTCACCAGAGAGAGCAGGGGCAGGACTGGCACCGCTCCCTCCTGCCCCAGCCCCTGCCCTGCCCTCGCACCAGCGCAGAGCTCACAGCCTGCCCTGGGGACTGCAGGGAGCAGCTGGAGAGATCCTGCACCTGCTTCACTTTTCCTCGGGGCTCTCCAAACTCACGCTGCAGCTGCACGCAACAGCTCCAGTTTAAAGATTTTTGTGCCTCCTCTTCTCAGAGCTCAAGGTACAATTAGTTACTCTTGCTATTTACTATTGCAAACCTGCTGCTTGGGCATGCTTTTGTGCCCACGACCCCATTCCATAAGGATTTCCACCCAAATCTCTGCTGTCTGCACCAAAATTTTCTTTAACAGGAGTCAACAAGGACCAGCAGAAGGAAAACAGGCACAGAGGACTGTGGGAAACAGGAAAAAAAGAAAAATCCACCAGAGGATGGCACGGCTTCACTGGCAGAGTTGTATTTTCTTTTCCTGTCTGCAGTTTAACCAGGGAAGTTTACATTTCTGCTTTTCTTTTTATAAAGGAGGAGAGAGCTAGGCCATAGGAAGAGGACCAATCTATATTATGTGCTACAAAAGTTAGTCTAATAACAAATTACTTAATTTTCAAGGCTTTCTTTATAGACTGCTGCACGTTTTTAGTGTCTAACTCCATAACCAGTGGGAGTGGGATATAAATACACATTCATCAAAAGTCTACATGGTGAGGTTTAAAAAACCCCAAGACATTAATGTGGAGACTGTCAACAATTCAAGACAGGAACTATTTAAATTAAATGATTTAAAGACTGAAATAGCATCAGCTATTCTGGGGAAGCAGAATTTATTTCTGTAACCCAGATAGCTTTCCCTGTATAATCCTGCCACACACTATGTTCCTAGCTGGCTGTCACTATAAAGCTTGCTATTACAGATTGCTAGGGATACCTAGAAGCACAGCAGGATAATTTGTCTATCATGGAATGCTATATCAGGAAATATCCAGGCTCTATCACGTAGATAAATGGGGGATTCAAAGCTTAAGTCATGAAAATTTTGATTGTTTATGACTTCTTCCAGTGAGTTTTTTAATGTTGTGTACCATAAAATGTTATAGGAATAAGAGGAAAGCTGGGCAGCAACTGCACTTCTGTCAGGCAATGTAACCCAGAAATGAAGAGGGTTTCCACTACTTCCAAAAAATTAGTTTGATGGCAGGTATTGCATCTGCTCATTTTTCCAGTGCCTAAACAGGCAAGAATAATTTTCTAATCTTAGGAGTCCTATTCATTGTTTTATGGTTTCCATATACAGTACAAACTTCTATGACACTAAAAATTATAAGTAAGTGACAAGAGGCTGGGTCTAACCTGCATTATGAAATTATATATGTTAGTCAAAAGAAGACCCAACATGTTATTTCAGATTCATTATCAGTGGCACCCCACTCTCATACAGACATATGCAAGACACAGCAAAAGAAAAGCCTTTCAAATTAAACAAGAAAGTTTAATTAATCTCAATTAATATATGCCTTGACCTGGACATTTCATATCTTTCCCCAATTCCAAGGGTTTATTTAAACAGGAGAGCCAGCTCAATGCCTGATTTCCACAATCCATGTCTCACACCCTGCAGAAAGAGCAAAACAATGCTGAGGAGTTTGGTGTTCTAAAGCATGAATTTCATCCTCCTCCTGCTCAGGCTTCAGTTACTGCCCCTGTGCTGTGCTCCACACGTGTGTGTATCTGTATCATCTATATCAATACCTGTATCTATATCTAATCTATATTCCTATCTCTCTACGTACCCCTACTCACATTTATGCGTGCACAGGCCTAAACAGGCCTCTACCTTTTGCCACGTCCCTGTGACCCCCTCTGCCCTAGGATCTGTGTGTGGGTTTTGGTCTGCAGAACAATTTGCCCAAAGGCAAAGTGCACAATATGAATTTGGGGTGTTCAAGCTCTATACCCAACTTTCTGACTAATTCTGTGCTCAATCCACTTGCCTTCTCTGTGACTCTGTTTAGGCCTCTGCAAACTGCAGAAAGCAGCTCAGGTGTCCCCAGTGCGGAATACTCAGAGAGTGCTGCAAAGTAATTAAAGAAGCTTCCATCAAAAACCAGCCAGAAAATGCAGCAATTTCTTCTTCCCTCACAGTGAGTCAGCAGAGGTCAGACCTTTTCCCAAACACAACTGGCCTCTCCAGGACGGATTTACCCCTTTATTTCCTAAGCTGAGGCAATCACAGCGTTTCCTGCTTCAGCAAAATATACTCTGCAGAACAACAAATCTCTCCTCAGCCTCAAATGGGGCACATTCTGATTCTAAAAATACCTCGGCTACCCTTGGAGGTTTCCATTTGCCCTTATGCAGGATAATTAACTCATGGATTTTGTAATTCCCTGATAACAGGAACAATTTTAGGGTAATTAGTAAGGCATTATGGCTCTCTCTCTTTTTTTTAAATTCATCTCTTTCTTTGCAATATCTGAGGCAAACTTTTATCCCTGCTCTATGACTTTGGTGACTAACATTTTATCAAGATCACATTAAATACTCTTGTGCATGAGAAAACATGAGGTGAAATTATCCTGAAAAGATTATCCTGATGGAATTTGAGTCCATTTAGTACCAAAGCCTGCCTTTAGTGAGATCCTCACCTTATTTCAAAATGATGCTCTGAGATCTACATTAAAAGAGAATAATTTCCAAAGACATACACTTCCAAAAGCTTCATTGCACCCTGTTCCCAAAGCACAAACTTTGGAAATTTGCTGGCAAACCCTCTTGACTTCACAAGGGAAAATACAACATTGATACAAAATTCCTATGACAACCTTAACGGTCTTCTGCCCCTTAGCAGCAACGGCAAACCCTCAAGTCCGCTGTCCTGGAGCATAAAACCCATTAAAGCTGGAAAATGAATTTCTCAGACTAACTCAAGAGAATATAATGTTCCATGAGAATGCTCTAATCTGGGGTCATGTCCATCTCAGTTATATTTTCTATTACATCACAATGATTTCTCTTGAATTGGCATGCTAAGCCCCTTGATGCATTAAAGCAGCTTCTTCGGGCAAACATTAGATTTGTGTTCTATGGAGTTCTGCAAGAAAACATTTACATTTAGTTATTTTTATTCTTCTTCTCAAATTTGACTAGTAACTTTCCTACAATATGATTATTTTATTGAAAAAAGAAGTTAATTTCATGCATATTTTCAGAGAAGTCCACTGAGAATCGATGTTGTGGAGTTAATATGAAAATATCATTAGTTATGTTTGTAGCTTTCAGTGGAAACACAGTCAGGTGTTTCCACTGAATAAATGCATCTAGAAATTCTGCTAGGAATTTCTAGGCGAGCATATTTCATCAGCAAATTAAAAAGGAATTTTGGGGAAAAAAAGGGTGCTTTTAATAGCTGTCATATATGAAAGGTATATGGTGACAAACAGCTAAAGAGTATACGTTAATTAAATTAACTTTTTTCGTACAGAGCAGAAAATTCCTGGAGACAGACACAGACAATATCAATGCTAAAAACAACCACCATAAAAGAACAGTGACAATTCCAGCCTGTAAATATGTGGGTTTGATCCCTCAAAGACCGAATATTGTCGAAAACTCATTCAGCATGTAGTGGGAGAACAGCTGGAAGCTGCAGTTGGAGCGTTACCACGCAGATTGAAGCAAACTGCAGCTCACACAACCAGCGAGCTGCAGCAGGGAACTGCCTCAGCCCCCAGAGCTGCCCACGCGTGAGGAAAAGATTGGAAATGGCCAAACTGCAGCACATAAAATCACAGCTGTCAAGCTGTGGTTTTTAAACACACGAAAAGCACATTTTCAGCAGCAATCCCCTTCTGTGGTGTGCAGTTTGCAGCAGCCACCACCACCCAGCTCTGCAGCCAGGCGTGCTGCGTCACCCCGAGCTGAGCTCTGGGCTAAGGTGTTACATTATTGGCACAATGGACAACAGAGGTGCCCAGTGCCCAAGAGTTGAACACTCAGGGAAAGAGACCGGGCAGGAGGAGAGCTGCCAGGACTGCCCTGCACAGGCACCTGCCCGTGCTCCTTATTTCCCACATGACCAGATCTTGAAGCACGACAGACTCGGAATATTTTTCCTTGCAGTTGAACTCCTGCCTTCCTTCTGAGACTGCTTAGGGCATCACTGGAGCTGCTCCTGCCCCACACTGCTCTGCCTGTCTCTCACTAACCCTGGAAGGAGACTGGTGGTGTTCTTCCAGGAAAGAATTCCACATAAAGGAGAATCAGAGGGATCAATTAAAAGTTCAAAGAGACAGAGGCAAGAAAAAGCAGGTGCCTTGGAATTACAGGTTTAAACCCTCCCTCCCAGGGCAAACTCCTGAAAACATCACCCAGAAGCACAGGACAAACTGCACAATGCTGCCTGTAGAATATACTGGGTCAGGTCACCCAGCACTGGTTAGGAAACCAGCTGCAGCAAATTAGAATTTCCCAGTCTGACAAGGAATTGTTTTAGTCCATTACATACCATCATTAGGCCAATCCCAGTTCAAAAATAAGGTTTAGTGTAGCCTATACCTTATTGCACTTAATGCTGTGTTTTTCTAGAGTATGTGCAATATCTACAGGAGTAATTCTGTAAAAAAACCCAATAAATGAACAAACAAAAAACCCTGTCTCAATAGATTTAGAATTGAGAACACAAAGAATAATACAATGAGATTTAAGAGGTGTATGTTAAGCTAGAACATCAACATTTCAAAAATCTCTATTGGACAAAAAATAGGAAACTGGTATTTGACATGCTGTAGATTCTGAACATACACAGAAACAAACAAGAAATGAAATATTAAAGGACAAAGAGCAAAATGAGCCATTAAGTTATTTCTATGGCTGCATTTGCTAGTGCAAAACTACCTGGGAAGGAATATTAAATAAGAAAATAAAAGCAGGCTAGGAGAATAATCTGAGCACAAAACATTTGTTTTTTAATTCTGAACTAGGAAGAGTTAAATATGTTTATTGAAAGGACTGCTTTAAAGACATAAATAAGAGGCAAAACAAAACTCTCTCGTTAGCACCACTGAAGCAGAATTATTTGCATTGAGCGGTACTTGGTGTACAGAGCAGAGAACCAGTTCCAAGACATCAGCAGAGTTATTTCTGCTTAAGAGGCCTCTCTGTGTCAAGAAGAGCACCAAAATGCTTCATGAGAATTTGCATTCATTCTATTCCAGGTTTGAGGGAACTAGGTTTTATTTCCCATCCACAGCATACTGTCAGGTTTTATCACTCATATCCTGTTACGTAACAGAGTGGGGCTGACACAATCCGTCCTGACTTAACAGAACCTGAGCCATCATCTGTAAAATCTGAAAAAGCACTTCTCTAATGCTGCAGTGACATGAAACGTATTTTATTTTTAACATCAGCTTTATTTTTAATGCCCGAGGCAAAATCCACTATCAAATAAAATACTTTGTTGACACCTGCATTCTCTAAACAGTGCCGCTGCATCACCCTCATGGCCGTTCTCCTGCACAGGGGTACATAAATTCCATACCAGTTGAGCTGACATTTTTGTTCTATGTGTTAGTTCATGCATAATCCAGGGCCAAGCATCTATGAATACACATCAACAACAGCATCAATCACACATGGAAAGCTCCGTTAGAAGCAGATTTCCACCCCTTTTACTCTGTTGTGACCAAGTACTTAGATACCATCAACATCACACTGAACAGAATTTTTAAGCTTATTAAAGTGAGACAAATCAGTATTTGCTCCCAAGGCTTGTATATCTGCATTTGTAGTTAATGTGGTGACACTCATAAAACCCACATATATATGAAACGAAAACCTCAATATACCAAGTGTGCAGGCAGCATTTTGACACACATTTCATCTGTGCAGGCTGCCAGAGTGCTCTTAATCTGTCGGCTGCTACCCCTGGTGATGGTGAAGTTAATAATGCCAGTCAATCGACATGAACCAGTGGTGGTACTGAAGACACAGTACTACATGACCCCATTATAAGGAAAAAACCAAAAAAAGAGATTCAGCAAGACACTTCTTCATAGGCTCATTATATTTCTCTAAGATTCTCATGAGAAAATTTAATGAGCCAAATTGGCTCCTAATTAGAGCTGCTAAAGTCAATCCATGTGAGAGGTGGTTCTACTCTCCCTGGTAGCAAACCACTGCATCACTTCAGCCAATTTTTGACACTCCACCCAAAAGCAGGAGGCTCCGGAAGAGTCAGCAAGGAGCATAACAGCCTCTGAGCCCCGGCATGGCTCTGTTCTACTCTGCTCTTCTGCTCCTCAGTTCTGCCTGGCCTTAGGTCACAGCACTCTCAGCTCCCCACACAATTTAATGCAACAGTGCAGCAAAAAAATCTGTAATTATTGAGTCTGGGAAGGCTCCAACCTTCTCCACCAGGTGAGACCAAGTGAGCAGGGGAGCCCAGAGCTCCCTGCCCTTCTTGTAGCCAGGGCCCATCCCCATTGCGAGGTGGAAGTGCCACCTTGGCTGTCCCCCCGGGCTGCTGCCTGATTTAATCCTCTGCCTCTCTGCACACACATCTCTGCCAGCACAGCTGATAAAACATAGCAGGGAAGGGAAAAGAAAGATGCTTCTGGATGGCAACACAGTCCTATAAACCACTGCTTTACAAGCAGGCTGGTATGAAAATCAATCACTCTAGATAATCCTAAAGAAAAATTAAGAGAAAAGCAGAGAAGAGATAAAACCAGCACTAAACAGAAAAAATGTGGTAGAAAATAAATGATGTACAGACACTTGGATATCACAATATTAAAAAAAAAAAAAAGGAGAAACTGAAGCAGAAAGTAACATTTCAAAACTGAAGTTATTTGTAGACATGCTATTTTTAAAAAATAGCAAGTGAGCATCTTTCTCAGCAATTCTCAGATACGTTGATGTAAATCCATTTTATTTAAAAATATGTTGGACATTCTGAAGGTATCACTGCAAGTGCATATTGTAGGACTCACAGAGAGGAGCAAAATGAAAAATAATACTACTTTTAACTTCACACACATGAAGAAAGCTCAATGGCCCCTATTCTTTTACAATGCAGCTCACTGAGAGGTCTGGGTATGTTCCATTTCAAAGCAGTCAGACCAGACAACAGCTTTTCATGTTCAGTTTCTGCCACGTTCTTCCTATTGATGACATGAACCATAAACCCGTCTAGATTCTATCCCAAAAAGTAATCTTTGATCTTATTCCCATGAGTCCATATTGCTACTGAAGTATTTGATGTTAACACATTTTTTATACGACGATGTTCTCCAAACATCCCCTTGAACACACAAAAGCATGAAACAAGCTGAGTGTTTTGGCAGAATATTTTACTAGAGGACTTAACAAACTGCTAAACTCAGATCTGCTTATCATGGGTGTTACAATACTTGGTGTGCAAAGATGTTTTGATAGCAACATCTAGAGTCCAGTAACCCGGGGATCTGTTGTCAGATCTCTGTTTACATAACCGGGAAAATGCTGCTGCCAGCCTCATTCCCTCAAGCAGCTGTTCCTGCCAAACTGCCTCCACGGATGGCCACAAGTTGTTTGCTACCCATGACCTGAAAGCAAAATCTTTGAGTTTACCTTGCTCTAATCTTCAAGTTTCATCACAAAGCTTCAGCAAACTGCACAAAGCAACCAAACCGAACTGTTTGTGTGGCAATGGCAATGGCAATACAAGGGAGGAAAACCCCAAGCCAATGAGCCGAACACTCAAATGCAAATCAGCCTTCAGTTCTAACCAGCAAAGACTAGCTGGGATGACACAGTACTATTTCCAAAACTTTGAAAGTTAACTAGGGAAAAACCCGGTAGAGATTATGCACGGAAGAACCATTTCCAACAGCAAAGCAGACTTCTCTTACCCTGCTCCTACAGATGCCTCTCCCACGTGGAGGCATTTGGGAAGTTCTGTGTTACCACGTTCTGCTTCCCCTGAAGCCGTGCTGTTGGCAGAGGGTGGGAACACGTGGCAGGAAAGGACCGGTCAGTGAAGGCTGGCACCAGCCTCTGTCCAACCTAAGGAAGTCAGATCCCTGCCTTGTGTGGCCAACAAATCAATGTGAATGGAGAGTGTTGGGTTTTGTCATACAGCCAGAACTTGTACTGCACACCTTGGGATAACTGCGGATACCTTGGCGTAGCACTTCAGCTACTCTCTACTACCATCACCATGCAATGGGACATATGTTATGCACATAGTGGGGCTGTCAGCACACTCTGGAGTTAATGGGAGAGCTTTCCCTGGCCAGAACTGGCTTCGAGTTGCAGCCACTCCTTCCTGGGAGATGTTGTAAATGTACAGAGTCTGGATGTAGAGATCTTGGAGGGGCTTGCTGAAATTAATAAGTTGCTGCTGCAAGCTTCTCACAATGTAAAACCTTTTTAATATGGTGCTTTGTTTCCTCCCTTATTTTTTGCAATTTAGAAAGGTAAAACAAGCAGCCAATTAACCTGCTGGATGAATGGAAATACCCTGGCTGGAATCCAAAATCGTATCAGTAACATCCCTTAGGTTGAAAGAAAATAATTCTCAAGGATTAATTTGATCTTCATTTTACTGCACCGCACTGGCTCTTCCTTTTGCAAAGTTCTTAAATTGGGATATTTGTTACCAAGTGATATCCTTAAGGCAACTAATTTTCATTCCTGTGCACAAGTGTGTTCAAAGGAAAATGGACATTTTCTGCCCACCCTGTGGAAGCTCTGGATTTTATTTTAAATAAAAAAGAGGCTCCTAGAGCTGGTACACGAATCTCAAAGTCCATCTGAAGGGAAAGGTACCACATTTAATACATTTCTAGTCAGCCGAACATATACATATATATATATATATATATAAAATGTAGGGGTTTTCCCTTATATAAAAGTTAAATTATTCACAGCAAACATGTTCACAATTCCAGGGGTTTTGTTGGGTTGGTTTTGGAAGGACAATACATAAGACTTCACATTATGTATAATGTTTAGCAAACTGCTTAACCGCTTATTGATTGCCAATAGTTCATATAGTGCCATTTCTGCCATAACAATTCACAGAAAATTTAATGCTTCATGGGTTGTGCACATGAAGAAGAGTTCAAAAGCCCACTAGGTAGATTTTGAAGGCTTTTTCTAGAATACAAAGGGGCCAAAAGTCTTTGACAAAGGATGGGAAGGGCTATCCCTGAGACTGGCACACAGATTTCATTAAAACCAGGCAGCTCGTTATTAGCCATTAGGTTCTCATAATTCTGATATTACATAGCCAGAGGAGACACAAGTTTGGAAATTGCTTCTTGTGCAGTTTTCTGGCTAAAAACTGTGACAGGGCAGAAGCATTACTTTTATTTCTGGAGTAGAAGAAAATCTAGGTTAGATCAAGGTCAGAAGGGCGGCCCCAGCCTGGAGGCGTTGCAATGGAGGTAAGAGGAGAGGGAGTGGGAACAAACACGGATCACCTGTACCTCACGTGGAGCACAAACAAAGCACTGGGTGACAGCATGCAAAGAAACAGGGCTCAGAAATGCAGAACTCCACTAAAATCCCTGCAGGCCTTTCAGACAGATGCATTTTGCCTTATATTTAGACCCAGTAAATTGAAAGGGAAGAGGAAGTTACCCGGCTAGAAAATCCTTCAACTATTTGACTTCCCAGCAGCAAAGATGCTGTAAAACTGTGTAGTGACATTTACAGCTCACACAAGATTAATTAAAGCATCAGGAAATAAAACTCCATAATTAGTCCTGGAAAAGCCGCAGGTGCCAAACTGCTATTTACAGACTGAGGGGATGTAATATTTTAAAATTAAAAATTGTTATGCATCAACTACAAGGAGACAGAAGGAGAAATGCACAGCTAACTCAAAGAAAATAACACTCAAACATCAACAAAAAGATAACTAAAACTTTGATTATGATAGTTTTGTTAACCTTTTCCTGGTATTTTGGTAAAGGGAACCCACCACTTCTAGAGGGCTAAAAGCCTTCCTGAAGTTATGACATCCTCCCTCCCATCTTATTTCCTTAATTTTGTCTGCAAACATCACTCCCAGCCATTTCTTACATATCTGTGCAGTGTTTTAGAATAATATCTCTACCTCTACGAGTCAAAGGGATGGAAGAAATGTCATCCATAGAAACACCTGTAGCAGATTTATTTTGCTTCTTTCCCCTCTCTGCACTTGGTGCAATCTTACATAAGCCAAACATCCTCTTAAGATTTAAATATTTGGTGTTTCTGTGGCTCCTGAGGTTTGATTTTTTTGTTTATTTTCATTTGGTTGGTGGGTTTTGGGGTTTTTTTTTGTTTGCTTTTATTTTGAAACTAGGACATCCTTAGAGCAATCTGAGTCACCAAACATAAAAATTCATCTGATAGCAGAGGTCTGATCTTTTTGCCCTCTACACAAATTTAATGTAAGCTGCCTTATTCTTTGAATAAGAACGCTTCTGGGGTTTGTGCACCAACCGCTCCTGCTGGCACAGCTTCAAGGTGCTGTTCAACTCTCACTGATCATGGATGCTGGATTCAGGCAGAAGAACGGCTACTTTAGGGATGTTTATCAGGCTTAGGAGTGAGATCAGCAGCAAGTGGTCCTTAATGCCAAGCACAGAAGCAGAACTTTGAGTTGCATCTCAAACTTCATACCTGCTCTAAAACTTCAGTGCTTTCATTCTGGCTAAAGTTCCCTTCCTACTTGCATCTATTCTTTGTGTCCCAAAGTTGACTGCAGAAACGTGCTCCTCACAGAAATATAGATAAGAACAATGGAATTAAGAGAAACGAGAGAAGCATTCTGTCTTGGAGAGAGAAAAATATGGAATGAGTAGTCTGGATGGATTTGAAAGAAAATTACAGTAATTTTAAAAATGGTATTAACTTGCTCTGTTCTGCATAATGGTTCTACAGCCATTACTGCCTTGTTTAGAGCTTCATTTTCCTCTTTCTTACCAGTGTTACTCATTATTTGTGCTATCTACACAACCTACAATGTCAGCCACTCTAATACAGATAAACGTCTTGGCTAACAAGATGTCAGAGGAGGGCAGGGGAACGTAATGTCTCTATGAAGTAAAATCCTTCAAGGTGTCAGCAAGGACAACAGTCATTTATTCAGGACAAAGTCCACATTCTGGACAAAACGTTACTGCTTTCTTTTCAGGTCAAACTTAGCCCTCCTGACTAATTCCTAAAGCCAGTTCCTCTATTAACATTGCTTAAGTTTAAAAATAAACTGTTCACCAGTAAACCCCCTCACACCTCAGGTGGCTCACAGGTGGGTCCCGTGGGCTCGGTGTGCACCAGTCCTTTGCACTGGCACACTCCCCTCATCCCCTGTTTGTGTTATAGAGAATGCTCCTGTTTTTCTTTACAGATTTCAGTTCCAACACCTGTGTTACTCATTTGTACATCTGACTACCGAATATGAAATCTGACAGTTAGGAAAGCCTAAAAATTTCACTCAGTCTCTTCAAAACACCTTTTCAGAGTTTCATGCAAATGAGTTCTTCCAGGGCTATGGGGTGAGCACTGTCAGATAATACTAAAATATTAAATACTATGATAATACTAAAATAAATTATTTTTTCTTTACTCATAAATTCTTGATGTTAGAATTGTGTGAACTTTATAGAATGAAATAACTTCTACAGCTTTGAATTACTAATTATTTAAATGGAATTGTCTGGAGCAGGTTGGTTTCATTATTTTGAGACACGGATCACAGTGTTTGAGCTGTAGGTCTTGAATTCAAAACCTTTCAAAGAGAGGAGTTCCTCTGCTGCAATCTAAAGCACAGCAGGTACACTTTTTATCCAAATGACTTGAATCACCATGGGAAAATTTAATGAGGGTTTGTCACATGAATTAGATATTTTGAGTTTAGCAAATCCAGAACATTCACACCTCGATTTTTCAGCTCTGAGAGCCAGTGGCATTCTCCACCACTACAACTGCTCACCTGAGCAAAAACCAGATCCACAACCCACTCTTCTGAACTCGTTCAATTCCTCTCCGGGCAAAAGTAGCAATCTAATAATTGTCAGGAAAAAAAAATTATGTCTTTTTAAAATACAAGATTCCACTAAAAAAACCCCTAAGGGTCCCCAAAACCCAAAAGTACAGAGGATAAGGAGTCCAGAACAGCAACTGGGCAATAATAAATCAAATTACAAGGACACAGTAAACGCCTGCCAATGGAAGAGAGAGAAGACACTCAGGGCTTTTTTGCCTGAAAGTACACTGGACAAAGAAATAAATTACTCGTACTGAAGAAAGAAAATCTATTTACTTTGAAGAATGTTCTTTTTCAAGGTTTGTACCTATTCAGCAATTAATCAAGACATCTGCTTACTGATAGCACTTCCATAGCCCCCATTTATTTCTGCTAAATTAGAGAGAGTGGTTGAAGCAAAGTCCATGCTGTTCTTATGCAGTGTCTACGTTTATGATTTTGTCAGGGCAGAAATTTTGCACAAAATATAAAAATGGGAAAATGCCAAGACATTTAACTATTGAGGAGATTTTTGTTGCCAGAACCACTGACCAAACTAGATGGGGCAGTAGTTATTGCAGTACAAACAAACCCCAAACCAAACAAAAACCCAACCAACCAACCAACCCCAGACATCTTTATTCCCTTCTATGAGCTGGAATAATTTTCATTCTCCTGCACCTAAAATGTTGCTACCAACATCTAGAGCTTTCTATACATCACCTTATGCAAACTGTCTACTGAGATTTACATATTTATACATCTAAAAAACGGACTGGCTTGCCAGGATAGTGAAACACATCAGATTATGACATGAGATATTTGAGTCTGTATTCAAACCATAGTAAGGGTGACTCTGATATGTAATTTTGGTTCAAGAATAGGTTAGTGTGGTCTCTTTAATGGTCTTAATGACATATAAAAGTCTATAATCTCAGCCATTTAAATTAACTTTAATGTGTTATCATTCAACAGAAGAGAAATTATGCTAATAGGATTATTGTTATATCAAAAATGGTGCTAATTTGAGCCTTTAGAATACAGATGTACAGCTCAAATGTTGTGTTCCTGCTAGCCATGCAGTAGAACATGACACAAAGTAGGTATTTTGTCATTGTTAGAAACAAAATGGCTCCAGTGAACAATAGATTGCACATCTCTTCATTAGGGGAGGGGCCATGCTTGTCAGCAAAACAAAGTGACTCGGAAACATCAGTGGATAAAAGCAATAAAGGAAAGCTGCTGCCAGTGGAAGGAAAAAGGAGGGAAATGTGACTCTCAGCTGTGGTGTTATTTGCTGGAAACCAAAGCTGTAAAGCTACCTCACATATAAAAATAAATCTGATTTTAATGGGTTTCTCTTCCACTACTGCAGAAATAATGCAAGTAAACTATTTGTTGTGTCAAAGATTGGTTGGTTGATTCCCAATTAAAAAAAAAAAAAGGAAAAGAAGAAGTGTCTGAAGGCACAAGAAGGAAACTGCAGCCAGGTCTGGAGTGATAAAGGTGCTGGAGATCTGCTTCAGAAATCAGCAGTTTGAAATGGCACGACCACATTTGTTTACTGATACCTGGAAAATAGCTTATTCTTTCAGGGGTCATTGAAAAATGTATTTTGCTTTGTGGGGAATATTTTAATATCAAGAAATGAGCCAGAAAATAATATTCATTTTGTACTCATCAGTATTCTAGCAGAACCTTTCATGAATCTGTTTTAATTTATAAAGCAATAGAACAGTTTGAGGAAAGTGCATGCACTAAATATTTCCACAGAATTGTAACCATGCTAGGGCAGTTCTGCTGCAGTTCTGTTCCAGGCTACTGAGAGTCAGTGCTTCTCCTTGGACAAGTGACCTGTTTAATGAACTCTCACTGCAGCAAAATTCACGTTGTTTTTCAGGAATGAGCAGAAGGGTGTGCTCATGGAGCCACCACACCCTGGGCTCAGCTGTCCCATCACTGGGGACGGTGAGGGTCAGGGTGTCCACACAAAGTTTTAACACTTTCTCACTTTTAGCACTGAATAGTTGTCTTTTAGAAAATAAAGAAGAGTATCCTTTAATCCTGGATGAGTTGTCTGTTTCAGTTTCTTTAGCATCTTAATACTCTTGCTTCAATAAAACCTTTTTCCTCATGATGAGGCTTCACATGCACAAATACCTCTTTTACAGCCCTGGGCTAACTCTGCATCGCCATGAGTGCGTTACATTGCTCCATTTGTGCTGAGAATCTCCAACAGCCACCGGGCATAACCAGAGCGCAAAAGCTCAGGGGTCAGGAAACCCACAATCACGCTTCATTAATTTATCAGAAATAATTTTGCGTTATTGGGAAATCCTGTCTGGCCTCCACTAAAGAAAAAGGGTTTAGACTGTAACCCCAAGTTATGTTAAGATGTGACAGTTTGGGCTCCAGAAAAACTTTTTTTATAGCAAGATTTCCAGAGGAGAATTTATTTTGCATAATAAAAATTAGATCAGGGCATCCTGTTTTGCCATGGAACCTGGCATAATTCAAACAATTACCCCACTGATAAACAATTTTCTGTCTGATGGATGAGCTGTCTTTAGGTAGTGGGACTGTGAGATTCCATTCGTTCACACTCCATGCTGCAGCTCAGCAAAATTTAAAGATGCTGGCTTGTGAATTTTTTGTGTAGAAATTTTATTAAGTGAATGAGTGCCCTGATTCTTCACCTGTTTGAAGTAATAGTCTTACTCTTTGAGTTTATCGTAACTTGCGCCAGTTTCGTATTTACCAGTTTAACCAATAAACCCATGCAGCACTTTGGTGTAAACACAATGACCTCACTTTTCAGTAGTGCATTTTCCTGCCTCTTGACAAATGAAAGACGGATTTATATTGATTTTCTCTTTACATAAGCTTATTCTTTCCTACCATTTCTTTTTAGCTCCAGGCATTCAACAGCTAAACCAGACATTTAGAACTGTAAAACCGCGGCTTGAGCCTGCAGTTTCTAACCTCACCTGGCTTTTCCCTGCTTTATTTCCCTCACTTTGATGCATGGAATTCTCTCCAATAACTTCAATCCTGACCCAAGTTATTTTTCTTAACTCCCTTTAATCAGTATGGTGGAACAAGGCAAACAAATGAGGGAAACCACAAAGAGTTTCAGTCCTTTCCTTTTTAATGTCAAAATACTTTTTCTGCCTAAACATTTAAAGGGTATTACATAGACCTGAGAATCTTCTGATTTTTTTCCCCCAAGTTTTCAGTTTGTCTTCTGAAAAAAGTGTCTAATTAATATCTCACAAATAGATAAATACAGTGGAATACTTCATCTTGACTAAAACTTATTTCCTGCTTCAGTCTTCAGTGGCTTTTGATATATTTGGAAAAATCTAGGTGTAATCAAGCTGCCTGAAGGATGTCAGCTCTTTCTGGGAAAAAACCCAATTATCATTATCAGATTTCTTAAAATTGTGTCACTCAGAGTAGCAATGTCTGCCTTGCTGAACTGTAGGGACCCTGTTCAGTCCTCAGCAGTCAGCGGGGTACCAGGTAAGGAGGAACACGTGCGTGAGAATCACCAGTGCTAAAGGAGTCATGGCAAACACCCGCATGAAATCAGAATTTGATCCTGGTGTTGCTGCAGAAGGCCACCTGGATACTGTGAAAGGAAACACAATCCACTGAGAAGCAAATCGGAAGCGTCACAGGAGCCACTACTGATGGATGTAATTTCAGGTGCCTTTCAAAGTGTGAGGGCTCCAAACTGGGCTGTTCTCAGTCCCTGCTGGATCCTGTGATGCAGCTTCAGCCTTCAGCCTGGGGGTAATTTGAGAGGCTCTGAAAGCAGTGGCATCCAGGGTGGAGAGAATGAATTGGAACTATCAACCTTAATGAGGAATTTTCCTGCTTTTGTGAATATTGTTTTTGTTTAAAGAGATCACTGCCACTCTTACATCTGTCATGATAACTCTTGATTAGAGATGTAAGTACTGAGGAAAAGGACATTTAGCACAATTTGTAATTGTCTTATTCAAGCTCTTTTTTGAAGAGATTTTGTCAGAATAGCTAGAAAGCTGAACAAAGAATGCATCTGAGCTGAATTGATGTAGTGCACGTTGATTACAATTAGAAAACTTTGTGGCTAGCATATATTAGTTGGAACTTCTGCTGAAAATGATTTAATGTGAATCATTTGTCCGTAACAGTATATTTGAATTCTATTGAACAATTTTCTTGATGTACTGAGATTGGCATCCTTAATGTTCTAGCCATATGGAGCACATTATCCTGAGAGAATGATGTGCTTTTTGTATGTTAGTATGTATGGTTTGTACTGGGTTTTTTTCAAGTTTTGTTTTGCCTTTTTTCCTGGTGATTGGACTTCTTTTGTTTATTTGTTTTGTTGTTTGTTTGGTTGGTTTTTTGTGGAAGTAGACCACCTAATCACTTTGTTGCAAATACTTTTACATTTACAGCCTGTATTGTTGGAGAACTTGCACAGGGAGTTAATGAAATAGCATATTTAATGCCTGGCAGTAAAGCCAAAGTCAGAATTGTCAAAGATGAAGCTTTAAATATCAGGGTGAGTGCCAAAACAGGATTGCTGAGAAGCTGGATGATCTGGCTTGGTGTCCAAACACGCTTCTGCAAACACGACTGTGGCATCCGAGGGATAATTTGTGCCTAACAGAACTGTGCTGACAAAAGCTGCCTGCTCTACACTACCAAAAATAGGGATGTGATGGTGCTGCTAATTACAGCTCTCTTGTGTCTGTGATAAGTGGTCCTCATCCGGATCAAGATGAGGCATTACAATGTGAGCAAGGCCCAAGATGCTGAATACCAGAAATCACGGTGTTGGAGGTCTTACATTAGCAGCTTTGAAGAGTGTTCTTGGGTTTTTACACCTAACCCACATACACCTAACTATTCCTCCTATTTTATGTGTTGTGATACTGTCAAAACAATAAAAAGGGCAGAGGAAAATTGCAGATGGGCCCAGCTTGCCTCTCTTTTGGCTTGATGCTCACCACTGACAGTGACACAAGTTCTGTGCAGCTCTTGTGCTGCTCTGCAAAGCCTCTCAGATGGTTCCCATTCCATCTCCCAGCCCAGCTGCTCGTGCTGCCAGTGCTGGAGAAGGGAAGGTCCTGCTTCTTGCCATGTTGTGGTGCCTGAGCCTTCGGGATTCCTCACTGAGGAGGAGACATTTATAATTTATGGTTGTTTATTACCCACATCCTCTCACCTCAATGACAGAGACAGAGTAATAACAATAAAAATCTCTGTCTTACTGAGCTGTTGTATTTCACACTTGTCATTATCTTCTCTAAAGTGTTATATTTTACAAAAAATTACATTGTTTCTTAAAAAGAAGGAAAAAAGTCAACCACTCAAACCAGGCTTTTTTCGTGGCATTAAGAGTGATAATGTTTTTGTTTTCCATGCCATTAGATATTCTAATGTGGCTAGAAATGCAGTTGGAAAAAAAAATGCCCCAAATGGTATTGAACCCTAGAACCCAGAATCTGTCTGAAAATATGGAAGAGAAGTTGGTAAGACTAGAAGAGAAAATAAGAGAGGGGAAGAAAGCCTTTCAAACTATTTAATGAGAGAATACTTGGAATAAAGACAATAATAGAAAAAAGTTTCTTGTATCAGTAGCTGTGTTCTAAAACTCTAATTGCACTGCTTAGCTGGGGAGTGAAGGAAATGAACTGAATTCATTGTCTTAATGATACACTTAGCAGATGGGCAAAATGAATACATAATAAATTGTGCTTCATTTCTGACACAGACAGCAGTTTCATGAAATATAACAATGTTCTGCATTTTCTCCATCTGTTTCTACAAAAATGAAATTATTTCTTCTGTTTTCCTTGCTCCCCCTTCAAAACATTACTTGATTTGAATATCATCTAAACTTGAAGGAAATGATCCTTGCCATAAGAGGTCTCAATCAAAGCCTTGTCCTCAAGGAAAGATGTGTCACTATGGAATTGTACCCTGCGACTGTGCACAGATGTAAATGCAGAATTTGGGACTTTTAAAACTATGCCTGGAAGAACTGGAAGATTTTGTAAAATTTTGCTGGTGTTTAGCCATGCAGATAATTCATTTAATGCAAAACCTTTTACAGTGGCTCTTAACCTTTATGTAAGTGCTCTATACTCTGTTCTAGCAGATTTCGATTTTTTTTTTGCATCAGTTTCATACCGGTTATAAAAAAAAAAAAATTACTCCTGATAGTTCTATGAATCTGAATGTATCCTAACATTTTATGGATATGACTGTGTTCCATAACTACTGCAGTGGTCTTCCCCCCCTCTTTTCTTTTTTTCTTTAATATAACAAGATTTAAGACGAAATTTAGAAACAGATGTTTGCTTGTGATGCTCTGCAGTAAAATGCAGTTTTATGTCAGATATGGCTCCATCTGTGAAGAGTTAAACACTCGAGAGTTCAGAGTTTCTCTGAGGGGTTTTTTCCTTGTTGGGGACTGTTAAGCTGTTGGTATTGGGAAAGACATCTGAACAATACTGGAGCTTGGAGAAAATGACCATAAAGGCCAGATTCACAAATCCCTGGTTTTGTGTCTGAGTGGTGTTATATTGGGCATTGTTGTAAGAAAAGGTTTCACAGTTTTATGTACAGTTTAAAAAATAAAAAAGGCCTTTGGTCAATAAAACTTGCTGCTTTTCACAGACAGGTTGTAGAGTTACGTGCAAAGGGAAGATTTAACTGCCCCATCTAGGCCAAGATCTGCCCAGTGCCTGTCAGTGCTTACAAAACACTTTGCCTTTGCTTTTCTATCCTTCCCAGAGAAGTGCAAGGCGCACTGAGGGATCAGGTGCTCGGATTCACACGTTGCTGCCGTCTCCTGCAGGAGCACCCAGCTCTTCCCTCCCTCTGCAGGCTCCCTCTGCTGTGCACTGCTGCTTGCAAGGGAAGATTTAACTGCCAGAATCATCACAACATCTGTAACTTTCCACCTTTCTGAGAGATTCAGCAATTCTTATACTGCAAGTTTAATTTGTAGGGATTTAATTTATTGGAACCTAGTTAAAAAAAACCCCCTCTTTTGGAAAGGAAAAAGCCTTAAAAGATAACTTGGCAAAAGTTTTGTTTTTCAAGACATTGAAGACTGAAGAGTTGAAGCTTGAAAATAAATGGAGATGTATTAAGGATGTATTCATAACAGAAAAATAGATTTTTTCCCCAGAATTAAATGAAAATTTGCTTGTTATCTTTCTCCAGTTTTTCTATCCACTTGAGTGAATTTGTACTGGGGTCAGGGGCTTGGCTGGTGCTTTATTAAGCACATTACACGGCCCTGCAAATGGAATTCAAGAACTGTAAAAAATTTGAATGGTAGGTCTATTAAACATTTTAGTAATACGGCCATAAGGAACCCAGAACTAAAACCAGACCTCACATTTTGATTAATTGTGTGGTAAATCAAAGGAGAAAGTGAAAAATGACCTTCACTGAGTGTGCTTTGCTTCCCTTGTGGGAAAGAGAGGAATCAAATGATGATTTATTTTTTCCTCTCCCTCTAAGAGGAAAGAAGAACTTTCATGCAGAGAAGAGGTTTTGTGTAGCATCTGAGAAGTAATTTTGTTTTCTTGTAGAACACTTTAGATTGGAATGGTTTATATTAGACAAGAGGCTCTTTGTTCCAGATTGAGCAGTTTTGAATGGAGGATGAGGATCACCTAATAACTGGGGAAACAGGCTGGTTGCTTTCCCTGAGTACTCAAAAATGATCCTTATGTCTTCACTGCTCATGTGGAGAGGGAAGAGGGGAAGGAAAAGGAAAGGGGAAGAACAGAACTGTGATATTCGTATTTGTTTGGTTAATTTTTGTCATTGATCTGGGAAACAATACTGGTGGTTCACGTGATGATCACACACCATAATTGCTTATTCAGTGATTCCATATTCAGCTTGAACTGATTAATACATCAATAACCTTTAACTGATTAATACATCCATAACCTGAAAAATTAATAAGTTTACTTGACTCTCTTCAGCTATAACACTTAAAATTCATATTTGGTGCAACCCTATTTGTAAGAACTATACATGTAACCCACAAAGCAAGGAGGTGGTGCTGGCAAAGGTAACCACTGTAATGATTACAGCCACAGACTGCCGTGGTCACTTACTGCCCACATCAGAAAGGATCAGGTACAGGGAAAAACATATTCCATAAAAGAGCAGAGCAAAGGTAGTTATGGTCCTGTTTCTCACTGTTTCACGTGGCATTGCTCAGGTTCCGGGAGTCTTACTGCAGGATTTTGCTGATCCAAACGAGAGCCTGCCTGTGGGACTACAGAGGTTCTCAGGACTTCAACAAAAAGCAGAGCATCAGCGAGGAGGATTTGGCACTGGAACTTAATTTCCTTTGGTTTTATTTGATTTACAGTGCCTCAGACATAGCTGTGTGTCTCAGTTTTCAGCGGAACATTGCTTGTCCCGTGGTGCTAGAGGGAGCAGCTGTGAGCCTGGCTGTCTGCTGGGGAGACTCCTCTGGGAAGTGTGCTTAGAAAGGCACCTCCATTGAACTGTTCTCAAATATAATTTTTGAAGTCTCATAGGCCTGGGATTGGGACACAGGCACTGCTGGCTGTGCATACACAAGTGAGGATAAAGCTTTGAAATGATAATTGGCATCTTAAAAAGTCCCTGTCCACTGCCTTATCTGCAAGATGGAACTCTGTTATTCCAAATGAGAAATTTGTGATGCCAAATAATAAAAGCTTACAGAAAACAAAAGTCAAATATCCTGAAGCCATTATTTCCTTTAGACGAAGTACGGTGGAAATGTATATTATTTCTTTTTTGGGAAAAAATATGCAAAAGTAAAGAAATTTGAAACTAGAAATATAAAAGGCCCAATTAAAATTTTCTAATCCACCCTGCTAGTGAAGAATTGCTTAATGTTGTCATGTATTGTCTATTGATCTGATGTTTATTAAGAAATTGTGCTTGCAGCATTACTCTCTAGAAAGCCTCTGTATAAATTGGCATGAATCAGGTTATGAGAAATATCTTGATTCATTCCAGCTGCATCAACTTCTTTGTTCTGAGAAGTACTAGGCATCTTATTGGAAAAATATGAATAAAGATGAACTCCTAAATACTTGCAAGTTCCAGAGAAGCTAATAAAAATGAAATTAGCTTCTCATCAGAAAACAAGGCTTGCTTTTATTAGAAAGAAAATATTGCATATATATGTGTTGAGTGCAAGAGAAATGTTATACAAAGATTTTTTCAGAGATAACCAGTGGAATACTTTACCCATGCAGAAAGAAACATGATCAAGCATCCCAGAACACTCTTAATGAGCCTGTTGAGAAAGTATTTGTCTCCTTTTGGGTTATATTTGAATGTGTTTGTATATTCCTGGACTATTTTACGAAATGCTCAACCTGTACTTTGTAAGTGAAATACTTTCTTGGATTTTACAGTATTTCCTCACTCAAAAAGACAATGTTTTAACGTGCACAGAATGAACCTTATCATACATAGAAGATCTGTCACTGAACAACTTCCAAAGACATATTTTGTTCTACATTTTTGATGTAGAAAATGAACATTTTCATTTTGGTGCACATGGCTATCAGAAATTATGATGTTGTTCGCTGGGTACTTATTTTTTTAAACTTTGTTTTTTTCTCCCAGCCTGTATAGTATTATTTCAATGAAAAATTCAAGACACCATGGCACAAGCTAAATGCCACGTGTGCAGCTGATGTCAGATGTAAGAGGCAACTGAAACAAATTTCTCTAAGCTGCATTGTAACTCGCCTTGTCTTTCCAAAAGAGCAAAGTGTACTGTAAGAGTCAGGTTTTGTTGCTTCAATCTCTCTTGATAATGTTTCTAATTAGTGTTGTGATAATTAGATACAGATGGTTTGCAGGTGGGGAATGCCAGGCTTCATCTTTTCTAAATTGCTCAATGTGTCACCTGTTTGACAAAATAAAGAAGCAATGGGGCCTGTTGATATAACTGAAAGGCTCCACATAAATTCCAGTGGTTTTGATCTTCACAGCTTTGCAGAGCAGCTTGCGAAGCAGTGGATATATTCAGAACTGTGGGGAAACGTCATCTTCAGGAGAATGTCCATCTAGACAGGTCAGTTCATGTAATCTTCCTCTGACTGTAGCATTCTGCTTCTGCCCCTCAGCCCTGGGGAAAACCTTTCCTCCTGCTCGTCCTCATCTTTCACAGGCTGGTAAATCACTTGGTCCAAAATGCATGAGGGATACACGGAAATCCTCTTCAGCAGAGCTACTCATGGAAATAGTTGGGCATTCCATGTATCTTTCAGATACTTAAATCAGTGACTATTTCAGTAGTTGGGATATTCTGTGTAATGGTGGTGACAGAATTCCAATGAGATTTCCACTGTCTCTGGAGGCAGAGGGAGGAAGAAGACTGAAAGCTGTTGTATCTAAGTCCTCACTTCATTTCCCAAGACTAAACAATTTCCATTTTAGTTGTGTTTCATGCAAAGCAAATGTGTTTAGATGTGTTATCAGATGGGAATTTATAAACAAGGTAAAGTGGGAGAAAGGAATTGCAATTTGGAGCTGGCTGCATTTCTTGAAAGGCTGTCAGTGATCTAGAAAATTTAAACCCAGCCCTGGTGTATGTCCAAGCTTCTGTCCTGGGCACTTCTCAGATACATCAGGAAAAGTTTCCTGTAGTAAAATGGCATAAAAAAGTTAATTTCATTTTCTAAAAAGTAACCTGATTAAGCTTTGCAATATTGATTTATATTGTTTGTTTTGTAATCTTTTTTTGTCTCCAAAATTGCCGCTGCCTGGAAGACCACACTTTGCAGGATTCATTGGTGTATGAATCAGCATGGCCTTTATACCCCAGCATTTCTTTGTTCCTTGCTGGTGTGTGCTGGCAGGATCCAGCTCTTTGGCAGTGAAATGACTCATTGGTACCAGCAAAGAACACTTGAAAAGGAGAAAAAAATTCTTTAAATGACTGTTAAATACCTATGACATGATTAAGTGCCTGCAGTATCCTATAAAGACAGACATGGAATATTGAAGGTCTGTCTCCTTGATTTTACCTTTAGGAACTGAGCCATGTACAACCAACCTTACCAGTACCTGGCTGCTGAAAATGTATTTCAGTACCCTGCTGTGGCTGTTTACTCATCTCGGTATTAGCACACGGAGATTTGTTGGGCAATATTTATCTCTGCTAAGCTCTTTGTCTTTCCATATTCTAAGATAAGTTTCTCTGAACTGAAACTGCCTTGGTTGTGATGCTTTGGACTTTTTATATTGCAAAGCCCTTTTTCCCTGTTTTTTGTTTTATTTAGGAGATAATATTTGTGCCTTGGTACTTTGTGCCTTGGATAATATTTTTGCCTTGATATGGCAAAATATTCTTGCCACAGGGCAGTCATATCCAAGGAGGGTCTTGTCCCAAGATAGCATTTCTGCCACGAGGCAGTATTTTAATACATGGACTTCTCATTAGATATTCCTGTCACATCCACCAGGACTGTCACCTTTGGATCAAGAATGAAATGCAGTTCTGGCTGCAGATAATTACTTCCTTACCAGGCAGAACTGAGACATCAAAGATCAGAAGCCAAAACTTGTCAGATACGTTTCCTTCTGTATTATTCCTTCTCCCCTCTTGGCTGTTGCAAATACCAAGAAATTATGCAAATTAAACTACATTTATACAACTTTATATAAAGCAAACGTATTAAAAATTTTCATAAGTTTAGATAATGCCAGGTACTATCACAATCTAAATAATACTGTTAGCATTAGGAAACCTTCATCTTGTTCCTTGCTTTACCAAGAACTTCACTTGTATGAGACTTTCTCTTCTTTTCGTCCTATCATAACACAAATTCTTCATGCCAGGACTCTCTTACCTGGATGTCTGTGATGGGGGCTGCTGTGGCACCATGTGATGTAGCTCTGCCCAGGGCAGACAGCTTGTGGGTGTGTGTCCTGTGTGTCTGTCCGTCTGTCTGTCTCACTGGGAGCACTGCAGCCAGGAACCACTGTGAGCTCCTTGGGTGTTTATTCAGCTCCTTGAGAGGTTTGGCAGCTTGCACGGGGGGGACTGATCCTGGAGCTACTTTTCTGCTGCTGCCTGAGCAGCCCTTTTGAAGCTGACTGCACAAATTCATTTAACAAAGCTCTCACCTTATCAATGTATGAGGTCCAGAACTTGCTTATTGTTGTGTACTTCATAAACAGGAGTTATAACCCAGGCTTAGGAGGATGGAAAGTTTGGGCTTTTATTGCAGATTCAGTAGTCCCTCTTGCAGAGTAAATGTCAAGTCATATTGTGGATTTCTCTGCAACAGCTATGAAACCACAGCTTCTTCAGTCCTTGAAAAAGACAAAACCAATATAAGTCCCTACTTGGGGATGTGTTTATTATTTGAAATACAAATATTGTTTGTTTTTCAATGCTTTTTATGAATAGGGTTTTGTGAAGGGTTTTTTTTAAGGTCCATTTATATTATCACAAATACTTTTCATTTATTCTCCCTCTACAATACTGAGAATATCTTATTCTACCAACATAGAGGTTTTTCCAAGGTTAAAAAAAAGTTTAAAATAACTGTCTTTAAAGCATTTTCCATTATGTTGCAAGGTGGTCCAGGAAGACACCATTATCCTTGGAAAATGTACAAGCTTAAAAACAAGCATTGATTTGGCAGGAGTTATAACCTAATTTATTTTATCCTGTACTAAATTTCATTGTGCAGCTGGCTGATCAGCTGTGGCCTGATGATGCCTGAGAGGCACAGCACTGTGCGATGGACCATATTTCCATCTTTTCCTTGACTCTCCTCATTCTCTTTTAGAGTTCTCTTTCAGCTCCTGAGGGACAGAGAAATGGGTATTCTTTTGTTTTGGAATGAATGTGCCTCTCCTCGGACTCCCACACAGGAACAAGACATTAGAGGATCTAAGGTAGTGATGTCAAAAAACCTGTAAACCTCCTAATTAGACATGTCTTAAGTGTGAAACAATCAAACTTGGGGTTCTGCCCACCTCCCGGGAGCAGACAGAGTCAGAAGCTGCTGTTTCACCACTTCATTATCACCCAGTGCACTGAATAGAAAACTCTGATGTCACCCGGTTGCTATAGCAACACCATCCTTGCTTATCTCTGTTTCTCTGGCAACAATCCCTTACTTTCTGCTATATTCCCACTCTCTTTGTTACTATAAAATTCCTTCATCGTGGTTTATATATTCACTGACATCAGGTCATCCCTTACACTCAGACTGTGACTTATACAGAGGATTACCGGACCTTTATCATTTCACATTAATTTTGGTAGTTTTTGAAACTGGAAAAGAAAACCAAGTCATGGCCTATAGAGAGGTGTGGTGAATTCAATTTCATTTTATAGTCTGTAGGATTCATTTCAGGCTGTAGGGTCTGTGTTTCATTTGGGAATTACCCCGGTTTGGAGTTAGAGACCTGGGAGTCCTTGGGAGAGTTTAATGTCTGTGTTCCAATTGACTGTTCTCCCTCAGAAGTGGATAAAAAGCATAATCTGAAATCACAAGGTACTTGAGGAAAGCAGCCAGAAGTGATACTTATGGGCTGGGATTCTGTGAAGGGTTCCAATGTGTGTAGAATCAATTACAAGAGAGGAATCTTTATACAGAAGTCTGGATGTGTAACATTTTAAGTTAGAAGGGACATCCAGAGTTCCCCATCTGTTCTAACCCCTTGCTCAAAGCAGATCAAATTAGATCAAGCTGCTCAGAAAAAATATTCAGCTCAGTTTTGAATATCTTCAAGGATGGAGATTTCATAAACTCACAGTGTGACTGTTCTAGTATTTGACCAATCTTACTTTTTAAAAAATTGTTAAAAAGGAATTTCTACTCTTCCAACTTGTCAGTTGCTTTGCACCTCTTGTCCTACCGTTGGTGTGCACCTCCAAGAAGAGTCTCTGTCTTCTTTGCATCCTCCTACCAGGTCCCTGTGTCCCTGACCATCACAGTGACCTCCCCTGAACACACTCCAGTGAATCTGCTCCTGCACAGCCGGAGCTGGACACAGAACTCCGGATCCAGACTCACACATACCAACTAGAGAGGGAGGGGTGCCTGTCCTGGACCTGCCAGCTGCTCTCTTAGGAACAGCCTGGGATGGAGGAGGCTTCTCTGCTCCTGTGAGGGTGTTCCTCGCTCGTGTTCACCTCTGCATCCACCAGGACCCCTGGCTCTATTCCACAGAGCTGCTTCCTGCTCAGTTCCCAGCTGAATTGTCCATGGATTTGCTTCATTCCGCATGGGCCATGCTTCACGGTGAGGGCAGTGAGGCACTGGAGCACGTCCAGAGAAGCTGTGGCTTCTCATCCCTGGAAGAGTTCAAGGCCATGTTGGATGGATCTTTGAACAATCAGGTCTAGCGGAAGTTGTCCCTGCCCATGGCAGGGGGTGGAACTACAACCAACAACAAAGTTGGATCTTTAAAGCCCCTTTCAACCCAAACCATTCTGTAGTTTTATGAAAAACTGCACTTGATTTTGTGGAACCTTAAGGTTCTTGTCACCACATTTTTACATCCTCCCCAGGCTGCCCTCAGAGGCAGCCCTGCCCTCCAGGGTACTGGCCCGTGTTCGTGGTCACCCACACACCTGCTGAGAGTGCCTTCTGTGCAGCCATCCAGGCTGTTAATGAAGATGTGCCACAGGTCCCTGAGGATCTATTGCCCCTTGTGACTGGCTGCCAGCTGGACTTTGTGCCTGACACTCAGACCAGACAATTTGCAATGCATGTTGCTGTCCACTTACCCAGCTGGCAAGGCACTAATTGGTGATAAGGAGTCTGTCAGACCCTGATGAAGTGGAGACGCACAACATCTCCTGCCCTCATTCACAGTACCTGTCAGCCTGTCCTCCTGAGCAGTGATTTGAACAGGCAGGCTTAACATGCTCAGAGGCTGCAGCTACTAGGGACAAACAACCTGACTCAGAATCAGAAGATGACAAAGCCAGGAAAAGTTTACTTGTTTCTCTCCCCCTCTTTATTTTCATTTCAGTTACAGTGCAGGATCTTGTTCAAGCAACGAGGGGAACCAGAGAGGAGGAAAAAAGGATGGGGGAAAAATGAATACAACCAAGAATTTTTAGAACAAGTTAAATATTTTTCTTTCTATGGCTAATAGGTTGATAACACTGTTTCATAACTGAGTATTAATATTCATGATGAACTATTGATAATTAACTGATTTGGTAGCTGAAGAGAAGATAAAGAATCTGATCTTGTTGGTGACATCAACTTCGATCATCCCTTCCCAAAGATTCATTTGAACAGAGTTGCCAACATTCTTGTGAGTCTTTCTTGTAAGTATTCCTGTTCATTTCAGTGAAAATTTATCCGTTGGTATTCTACAAGCAGACTTACAACTTGCATTGCATGGTGTTTCCATGGAGACAGACATGTTTATGTTCATGTAATACATGGCAGTATTAATCATTGGAGACATAAGATGACTATTCCTAAAGTTCTTACTCGCAGCTTTTACATTAGCTCTTTTCAGATTTATGGATTGATGGATACTGCATATTTATCTTGTGTCAGCACTGGAGCAGTTTATCATTTAACACTTATCTCACTGAAGAGTAATTTGTTCTCTCCATATTAGGTAATTTTTGAAACACTTGTATATAATAAAATGCATTATCTATAAATATATAAAGACAAATTTGAAAGAGCTTCAAAACTGATTACCTCCTTTTAGGCAGAGTAACTACTTTGTCATTTCTATTATTATTGCTCTCTGAAGTTTCAGTATTCTGTCATTGTCTGTACGATCACTGCAGCCCCATGGTGGTGCAGAGAAGATACAGAATCACAGAACCATTTAACCCAGCAGTGCCAGGGCCACAACTAAACCACATCCCTGAGTTCCACATCTGTGTGTCTGTTAAGCACCTCTGGGGATGGTGACTCCACCACAGGCAGCCTGTTCCGATGCTTGACAACCCTTTCAGTGGATAATTTTTCCCTAATATCCAATCTAAACTTCCCCTGGTGCAACTTGAGGCCATTTCCTCTTGTCCTGTTGCTTGTTACCCGTGAGAAGAGGCCAAGCCCCACACCGCCAAAATTCCTGTCAGGGAGTTTGAGAGAGCAATAAGGCCCCCCAGCCTCCTTTGCTCTGGACTGAACACCCCAGCTCCCTGCTGCTCCTTGACTGCTGCTCCAGCCCTTCCCCAGCCTTGCTGCCCTCTGGACAGGCTCCAGTGCCCCAATGCCTTTTGCAGTGAGGGGCCCAAGAGCGAACCCAGTGTTTGAGGTGTGGCCTCACCAGTGCCCAGCTCAGGCATAATTCAATGCATAATTAAATGCAATCACTGCCCTGGCCCTGCTGGCCACACCATGGCTGATACAAGAATCAATGAGACACAGTCTCATTTCTTGAATAGAATAGATGCTTGCTATCAGTATGTTTCTAAGTGAATTGTATCAGGGAATTTAACTACACAAGAACTCCTTTAAATAGCTAAACAGCAGTTAAGGTTCCATATAAATGGAACAAACAGAAACAAAAAAGAAACAAAAAGAATCTACATGATACTTTTGACACTCTGTGCATCAAATTATAATGAGCATTTGAAGTCACTCAGCTACTAATTGGACAAATTAATATCACCTTTCCTGTAAGTTCCTCTCCATGTCCTGGACTCTGTTTTTCCAGCTTCCTTTATAGAATTAGAGATTTCCAAGAAACTAGTTAAGTGTGGGCTGGATATTGCTTTCTGATAAGCTAGTTTCTTTTTTAGTATTTTTAGATATTCCTGTGTTCATGCCTGTTTCTCTTACTGGTTTATCATCACTGATTCTGATTGAGATGTTAAGGATGTGTTTGTATCCAATTGCAGGAGCTATTAAATGGAATATTTCAATGACTACTCTAGAGCCTGTCTCTGGAAAACTTTTATTGTACTTTAAACGTTGTTCTGCTCAGGAAAGGCACTCAACACTGCACCAAAGGACTGTTAGTGAGAGAACCGTAGAATTGTCATCTAAATATTTTCCTACTCCCCTTTTCCCAGTGATCTTCCCCCTGCTATACCCACAGGATTTAACAGAGCAGGCAGAGTAGCTGAAGCATTTCAAGTTGGGCATTCAAAGTTGGGTTTGTACCAAAGAAAATAAGCTGCCATCTCTGTGACAAGGATCCTGGAGAGGAGCAGGGGAGATATTGTCTAGTCTGAGACATTAATTGAACATTTGCTTTGAAATTAAAAAAAAAAGTAAGATTAATCTAGGGAGAAGGCAGGGAGAATGGTCTCTGGCATCCAGGCTTTGGCTTTTTAAAAATAATTACTAAAAGGAAATAAATCCGATTCTTGCCTATTGCATTTTATGGCCCTTGTGTGTTAGTCATTGTTCTTGAGTTGGGAACGGAAATAATAGTTGAGAAGCAAGCAGAATTTATAGTTCTGAACAGCAGTCTTGACAGTTTCTCAATAAAAAGTAATTCAACAAATTGCCAACACTTTTCCTGATCAGAGTACATAATGCAACAGAGAAGTGACATCAGGCTCAGCAGGCAAGCAATCAGCATCCAGCACATAATGAGCTCTGTAATTTGGTGTGTGTCTGCTCTGTCACATGGGCAATTGGTGTCATCCCGTGTCAGTTTGGTTCCTTGCCCTGCAGCAAGAGTTTTGGATGTAAAGAGCATCTTACAGGAAAAAGAAATGAACCCATCACTACTCAACACCTCCATTTTTGCCGCGTGTGATTAAAAGAAGAGCTTGAGACTTTACAGCTTAGAACTTAAATTTGTACTTCATGGTTCCATGAGTTATATTTGGTATCAGAAACTTCTGAAGTATTTATTCAGTCTATGAATTTTGTGTTTTGCTGCTCTGAGTAGTCAAAAAAGAGTACCTTCTGGTTAACTGAACTTCCTCACTTGTTTTTCCCCTCTTTTTCTCATGTATAAAAGATGGCCCAGCAATTTAGCACTGTCTTAGCAAGATTTCACTTTGTGATATGTGTGGTATGTTTCAGATTGGTTTTGCTCTGGTTTGGTTTCTTGGATTTTGTTCCAAAGGTCAATTACCATGCCAGTGGAATCTTTTCATGCTGGAGGAGCATTTAACAGAGACCATGAAATCAGGACTGAATCTGCCGTGGATTGGTGGATTAATTAATTATAACAACAGAAATCATATTATGTCCGTTAATACAGTTGCATTTCTATAGCTGTACATAAATTATAAAGCATTACTAATAATTATTGCAGTGTTACGCTGCTTTTAATTTCCCAGCCTATTGGGACACCAAATACAAGGTGTTCAGGATGTGTCCAGATTTGTAATACCAAAGCAAATTCATCATCACATTCGTGTATCTGAAGCTGTTTTGTTCCTCACTATTCCTGCTGTGTTTTGCACAGTGTCTGAGCAGATCTTCATGCATCATCTTCCTCTGTCCATAATTAAATGCTATCACTTGAAATGGTGGTTGCTCTTTCTGTACCTCGGGTGGACATTTTGGAAAGTCCTTCTGCTGTCCAGCTGTTGGTTTTTAAGTCAGCCAGGTGGGTTTCACAGACTTGCTTTCGAGCCTGCATAGAAGACGGAGAGGCTCTGCATGGTGATTAAGAACCTGGTTCAGGCTTGCTCTCTAGATGATCCTCTGTCTCCATGAATGCTGCAGGAGTCTGGGGGGATTGGCAAGCCAAGTGAGGAGCCAAAATAGTGTCTTGGGAGTATTTTCCCCCTTTACTGCATATTAGACCTGAAAGCATCTTCAAACCTCTCTTTGGCTGTACAGATGGTCTCAGAGCTGCATATCAGCTCCCTCTGGTGAAAGGAGAGAGGTGTGAAGCACGAGGGCTGGCTGGGGAAATAGCTGCTGGTGAATAATTTATAGGACTCTCCCTTATTTTCCTTGACATAATTATGACTGCTCTTCTGACTGCAAATCCAGGTTGCCTGCATTGGAGGATTGTGCTCCTCAGCACAGAGAAGCTGCATTCTACAATTGCTTACTCCTGTCTGCCGTGTGTTTTTCAAGCTGTTGGCTTGATACAGGTGAATTTTTAGTTACTCTTTCTATAAATACCCCCAAAGTCTGAGAATGCTGCAGTAAATCATCAAGGTGGCACTTTATAGCTACTGTGTATTTTAGACCACATCATGCTATTCCTGTTATTTCATCCTGTAGTTAAAAAAGCAAGATGACAGAGGAACTGTTGAGAGAAAATGTGTCCTGTACTGCCACTTTTGTCTGGCAACAGGGGAAGTCAAGACAATTAAGTTCTGGCACCTCTTTTACAGAGTTTGTGTAACTGTATTTTTAAAGTCCTTGGGTAAGACTGGGCATAGAAAGCATTTTTTAATATGCTTCAACTTTGTAAAAAAGGAAATTTAAAAAGAAGAAAAATGGAAGTTAATGTTGATGAATTGCCAGAGATGGCTGGATGGATTAATAAATAAGATTTTCTGGTGAAAATATGTGGTTATTTAGATATTGAAAACTGGTAGAATGTGGTCTCTTTAGAGGAGGGAAGAAAGGAAGGATAGGAAGTAGGAAATCCTATTGCTGATTCAGCTCATGGCACTCAAATGTGACAAATTTTCTGTGAATTTTCTCTTTCTAGGTCAGAGCGAATCACTTGGCTGGGTTTTGTTTGCACATCTTGTTGGTGACCTGCTGCTTCCATTTAACACATTCTCTAGAATGCACTTTAAAAAATATAAGTTTTCCATCTGCTCTTCTCACAGCAGACTTGATAGCCCTGCCATCTACTCTCGTCTTCTGGAGAAAAGCACTTGCCTGCGATCTTTCCTGCGTGTCAGTGCTGTCAGAAGTATCTGCCTGGGTCTCTTCCTCTCTCCCATGAGCCTTGGGCAGCACAGGCCTTGTGAAACCATCTCCCCTTTGGTGGCTATTGGGGTTTTTAAGGCCTATTTACTGGAAATGCAATGTTAAATGTTTTTATTACCAAATAGATCTGATAGTAATTCCTATTGTGGAATTACTATCACGTGCCTAAACATAGAATGCTTTTCTGAGAAAACTGTGACCACAGCTTGTTGGTATGCAGGACACGTGAATGTCTTTGCATGCTAATTTTGACATCTTTTGCACCTTTGTCACTGTTTATGCACTGCTGATGCGCAACATCCACTTTATATTATTCCAATATTTTTATCAGTTTCTACATAATCTTTTAATGATGTTGACTTATAAAAATGTCAATCATATATTCTTTGTAACACAGCAAATGTTAAACATTCAATTTCAACTTCTTTAATAGTTTCTTCTCTTTCCTGAAGAATTATTATAACCTACTTGTTTAGCAAATAAATTTTTATTTTAAGTAGCTTGACAAACTTGGTAGTAATCTCTCGTGGTTCAGTGTAACGGCAGCCATATGGAACTATAATTTCCAAGTCCCACAGATCTAATTTAGTTTTATGCTATGTTGGATTACATGTCAAAATTATCTTCATGCCATCTGTAAGACTTCTTACATTCTGAATTGTTTTATTGTAGTTTTACTGTAGTGTTTGCTGTGTAGAGATTTGTTCTTTACATCAGATACCAAGGTTTGATTTCTTAAAGGCCCAAGACAGCTTAATTTTTTCCACATAGTGTCTTGTAGATCAGGCTCTAGGAATTACCTGAAAAAACCAAAGTGACCTTAGAGATGAGTTAATGTGCATGTAAGTGAATGTGGTAAACCCCAGGAATTTGTTTGGTTTAGCCTCATCACTCCAGAGTGCTATTTTGCTTTGTTTGTACTTGTAATACACCAGGATCTCTTCCCTTTCACGTGTAATTGCTTGGCCTTTCCCACTGAAAATGCCTCCTGAGGACACTTACGCATATGGACGTGCTGAAAGGGAAGAAATGTGAGGAGAAAGAGGAATAAAAGTGAACAGTTGTTAAAACAAATAAAAACTTAGCAGCTTTAAATGTTATTTTTGGGTACCAAAGGAGGAAGCTGTTCAAAGCCAAATAGGTGGCGGGTACAGCTTTAGTAGGCCTCGGTTTTGCCTTACTTGCACAAATGCCCCTGTCCCCCACTGGAGTTCACCACTGACTTTGCAACCTGGCCCTGTTTGGGTGCGCAAAGTTGTTCCTGCGGCAGAGGCTGAGCAGGAGGTTTCAGCCTGCCCTGTAGAAGCGCTGCAGGCTGCGCCATCACCTCCGAATAAAGGAAGGGGAAGGGTGGGAAAATCAGAACAGCATCTCAAGTGGCAATTTGCAGATTGTTTAATTCTTTGTTCATGGTCAAGCCATTTTCTCCATCAAATCATTGTCTTGTGTTTTCTTTCCATTTCACCATCCTCTCATCAGAGCCCTGCTGAAAATATTAAACACATCAGCATCCTAAGTGAGCAGTAACCTGCAGCACTAACATGGCAATTGGAGACCTTCTAGGCCTTTTGCTTATGTTACAGTCTTTTCTTTTCTTTTCTTCTTTCCCTTTTTATATCTCCTTTTTCCCATGTGGTCTAGTAAACAAATTCATAAAGGGGATACCTCCTGCTATGTGCTTTCACAGCATTTGATACTGTGGGTAATATGTCAGTTACTGGTCCTGGATGCAGTTATAACATGAAAAAATAAAATCTAACGTTTGTCCTGCATGATATTTACATTTTTTGGATGATTTTTTTTAAGGAAGCAGTTAAGAGCAAAGATCAAAGATAAGTGAAAAGAGTCACTATACAATAGTATTTTGCAAGATGTGTCTGCTTACATATTACCTGTCTGAGGTCTATGGTTTGGTAAGATTTTAATAGAACTTTTCACTTTGCCAGCAGATCTGCAGATGTGTTTTGTCAATCAGGTCTTGATGGTGCTGGTGATGCCATCACACTCAGAGTTAATGCTTTGGGGGTTTGTTTCTCTGCAGGTTTTTTGCTTGTGCGTCAGCTTTAATTTAAAAGCACTATTTTAAGTTACAGCTGTAAGACAAATAGCGACTTGTGGTTCTGGATGGTTTATTTTTCTATTGCAGCAGATATTAAGTATTGGCTGCTGTAGGAATTCAGTCAGGATCTCTTGCTGCTGACGTTGACTTCACACTGCCTTCAGAAAAGTGAATTTGTAGACGTAATATGTGGATGCAATTTATTGTCTGAAAACGATAATAAATAGTTTCAACTATTTTTAGATCAACAAAACAAAATAGTCCATGACTGCCACAAAGAGAGGTTGCTTGCCTACTGCCAGACATAGTTTATAGGAAAACAAACTGCATGAAAAATTTGACACATAGGGGCTCCTCAGCCTGTGTAGTGGGCTGTGTATTCATGTACGTTGATATGAGCTATCCTGGTTTCATCCATAAATTTTTGGAAGATGGGAAAATTATAAGGTGTTACAGGGGAGTAAAGAGAACCCGGTTGAAGAAAGTATTCTGGGTTTTGGACTGCATAACCTGCCTTCTGCCTATTTTGAGAACCTTGTTAACGTTTCCCTTGTGCTGGCCCTTCCAACCCAAGCTGTTTCCAAGATCTCGGGGCTATTGATTAAAAATGCCTTCGCTGCATGTGCCCGCATTCCCCTTGTGGCTGAAGGCTTTCCTGACTCACAGCTGTCATCCCTGCTCACTCTCATTTCCTCCTGCCACTCACACAGTTCCCATGGCTCTCATAATGTGTGATCTCTGGGGTTCCCGGCACTTCTGCATTTCACAAGGCTTCTTTCCATTTTTGTCTGTATTTTCTTTGCTCTAAAATCTATATTCACAGTATCTCTAAATCTTGTTTTGCTTCCTTTTAGAGCATTATTATTGCTGTGGCTGTCTAAAGTCTTACCTCAAGCTGTACTTTTATAACTGTTTACTAAGCTCTTGTAATACTTCCTCTCTGAACCTCTCTGAACATTCCCCTCTGACTTTTTCCCCTCTGAACAAACACTTTATGCACATTTCAGAACCAAGGAGCTAACCCATACATTGATCAGTTTAAAAAACAAATGGTGAGGCAGTGCAATTTCATGAGGCTGAAAGCCAGCTGCACTAAGGAATCTGATGGTAGTTTACTGTGTAATATTTCTGCACCATGACACAGTGCAAAAGGTATTATTCATTTATCTGAATCTTATATATGATGCTTATTTTATATGAAATTACATATATAATTGTCCATTATATGTGTGTATTTTTGTGGACTATTTAGAAATGTGATTATCCTAAGGAACATGAAATATGAAAAAAAAAAGATAAGCATTCTGATAAGTAATGCAGCAGATTACAGGTTGGTTAGTGTGTTTCTAGGTAACAAAATGGTTTTTGACGTTTCTAGAACAGCAGAAACTGCAGCCCAGCATTCCTATCATGTGATGTACTGCAAGTGTCTAATATATAGAAAAGACACAGGCATAATTGGATATGATATCAAGTCAGGGTTTTCCCCACACTTAATTACCTTACAAGCTAACAAAAAATAAATCTAGATACTGCTCTAGAGAGAGATTTCCTGCGATGTTTTAGGAAGCGATTCTGCTCATGGTCTAGAAGATGGGAACTCTTGTAACCCTGTAACACTGTTTGATTCATGACATCATCATCATCATTATTATTAGATACTATTATTTCTAGATCAGCAGCTCTAGTCATCTTGGATGTGGTCAGTGGCCAAGGTCTTCTGTCTGTGTCTTCCCATGGAATATGGGCTCTGCATCTTCCCAACTAACCCAGTTCCAGGATTAGTTGGTGGAGCTCTGTCAGAAGTCTGTTGTGATTGTATTAAAGGTTCAAAGAAGCTGAGATACTTCACGGGAACCTGCTGTTGTATCAGGCAAGGAAAGTTTCTCATCAAACCTGGTTTGCTGAAACGTTTCATACTGGGGGTTTTCATTCGTGTGCATTCTGCTATTGTACATGTGAATTCCAGCCAGGGCTTCAATGCAAGAAACAAAAGAGGTGTAGGTTGCCATTTGCCTACAGCATGAAAACCTCCTCCTGCTAAACCCTTGTGCTTAGTTATATAAAAAACATCGTTCCTGCTGTGCCTTTTTATGCCAAAGGTTCCCTGGGGTTGGGCATACAGGCTCTATCTCCTCACAATTGCATCAGAGCAAATGAGCTATGACTGTTTGCCTATTTTTAAATAAGTTCAGTGTTGTCCATTTAACAAAATGCTAAGGCATGCTCTGCCTGTGGGAAATGCAGGCTTTGCATGGAAGGACAGTCAGGGAGAAGCTTTGTAGGTTTTGTATATGAAAAAGCAAAACAAAACTCCAGCCCCACCAAGTATGTGTTCTGAATGTTGCAATAAACAGCCACTGTTCAACTCAAGTAAATCCAGAGCTGCTGATTTTTAGTTAGCATTGGTAAGCTTAAAGAATTATGTATTGACTGTGGAAAATATGCTACCTGCATTTAGAGGGCCATTCTGGAATTGTAAGCATGGAAGTTCTTCCTGTACATGAAAGTAACTCTTCTTTGTTATGGGAGTGTGGCTTTTCTGTGGATGAAGTAGATTAATGTCTATAGATTGTATATGTTGTTATTAATGTCTGTTGATTAACGACTATATGAAGATTGGAAGACCATCACTCTTTAATGTTAAGCCATGTGATCCTGATATTTTGGCCTTCTATATTAAAGTTTTGGGTTGGGCCACTTAAGATCATCTCCTTATTCCTTTGCAGTTTTGGCAACTGCTTATTCTATTTTTACATTTTTTCATTAATCTTTTTATTTTCTGTGAAAGTCTACTGATAATCTGTCAGAGGATGAGTTCATTGCTCTCACTGACTACAGGACTGCACTGATTAAAGACTCACATTTTGGCTGTGACTGACAAGCCTGAGCTCAGTCTGTAAAAGTGTCACAGAGAGGGTTTTCAGGGCAATTCACAGAGGGTGATACAATATCATAACTCTGTGCCAGTTACATTTGGGCTAGTTATATGTCTTGTTTTAGGATACTGACTCAATTGGTGGTCCTTTATATCTGTAGAGAAAAAAAGATGCCACACTGATGTTGGATCAGTAACAGCCCTTAACTTTTATGTTGGAAAAAAGCAGTAAGGAAGAAAAGGTTTAGTTAAAAAAATAAGTTTTTATTTAATAGGCTGTCTTCTTAGAGATTTACAGATAGAAATTACAAGAGCAGTAGCAGGTTCTGACATGAATAAATATTTAAGCATATTACATTTTTTTATTTTTATTTTATGTGAATAAGTTAAAGTACATGTAAAATAAATGAGACAGCTGCAAGTCTCCCAAAAAGTCAGGTCAGACCTAGGAACACAAAGTGTTTCTCCCATGTACCCATTGCAAGGAAAATTTTGTAGAATGTCACAGTTCTCCAGAATTACAAAGAAGGAATGAATGATATGGGAAAATAAATGCAGAGAACTCAATCTTTTCATGGGACAGCATGGGCTACATCAATTCATGACAAGAAATTATTAATAACAGAATAAGAAATTGAATATTACAGCCCCAATAAGTGATCAGCGCTGGAGTTTTGGAATGAATTATTTAAAGTGCCCCTGCTCCTGGCAGGGGGACCAGAACTAGATGATCTTTAAGGTCCCTTCCAACCCAAACCACTCTATGATAATCTCTAAAATAATCTGGCTGTGAGTGGGTTGAAATTGAATTCAGACAAGAAGGGGCTGCATGCCAGAGAACGTGTCCTGGAATTCAGTCATGGCAGGAATGTGACAAGCAGAGAGAGAACAATCAAGTCAAGAGTAGCAGCCAGTTCTCATTGATCATTTGATGATTAGAGAAAAAATTCCAGACAGTTTCAGATTTTCAGGTGGGTACATTCATATTGTTATATTGAGAGTAACTAAAGCCGTGGTTTGACAGCTATTCATCTGAGGTGGGAAGGTTTTTATAGTTCTGCATATAACACCCGATTTTTAGGACTGTTACACTTGAAGTCCTGTCTCACTTGTATGTGTTATTCAGGCATCTGGATAGTAGCTCATGGGAAGGCTTTGGCCTGTGAAAATTAGACATGCATTTCAAAAATCAGACACCTGATGTGCAGTGTGCTTCTGTGCCTGTGCCTCTGCTCTCTCACCGCTGCTACAGCCAGGCAGAAACTTCATTGATAAAGCTTTGTGTAATCAAAGCACAGGATGAACAGCTTAAGTGCAGCAGGCCGGGCCTGAGGTGATGATTGCACTTCTCATCTCATTAGCACCTTTAATCTAAAAGGCACAGAGCATTTTAAACTTCATTTTTATAATAGCCGTGTGAGCTGTGAGAGCAGTACTGCTTCTGCATTTCGTAGGGAAGAAACCAAAGGAGAAAAAGGTTAAAAATGTAACCCAGCAAAGCGCTGACCAAGCCAGGAGCAAGCCTTTTTACTGCTCCTGTTCTTGAAGAGCTGGGAGATTTCAGCATGTGTTTAGAGACCACAGAAGAAGGGGTGTTTGGGCTCTGTTTCAAAATGTGACAAAACATATTCCTCTCAGTTTTTATTTCACTTGTTATGACCCAGCTTTCCGTCAGTAAGTACTTGGGGGGGTGTACACTGAAAAAATCAAGTAACTGTGAAGTAAGCTATCTCCAAAAATATTCTGGCTAAGCCAGTGTGGATGGAAGAAGGTAGAAATTTGTGAAAACAAGGGGTGAAACCAACAGGAGAAGCAGGGGATGTGGCACACAGCAAATCTGAGAAGATCTGTGAATATGGAGAACAGTGTGGCACTCACAAGAAGAGCTGAGCTCTCTGGAAAAGGGTGTGAATTCAGAACAGGAATATCTGCGGAAACCCCAGCTTTAGTCTTTATTAACATCCAGAAGTGCTTTTCTCTTGAGTGCTCCCTGCCAAACCTCCAACCATTGGTAATTCTTGGATTTGGGAAAATCAGACTTCACAATATTGAGACATAAATAAATGAAAATAATTAAACTGAGGAAAGTGGCTGGTTTGGGAAGCTAAGATGTTTTTGTTTAACCTCTTAAGACAATTCCTATGGCTGTAGGAAGGAAGGGCAAGAAGGAAGCAAGTACAGACATCCGGGTTGGTTTGTTTGCTCAAAGACCCAATTTAAAGGGTTCTCTGTGTGCTTTGGAGGTAAAAAAGTGACATTTGAATGGATCAAGTACATTGGTGCAAGCACAAAGGAGAATTTGAGGTGACTGGGCAGAATCTCAGTGGGCTTTTCTGTCAAATAAAAAAAAAGATTAAAAAAAAGGTAATTACTGACCTGCTCGTTGGTTCTGAAATTTACCAATCTGAAGGTGGAAATGCAGCTACATTATTGGCAAAATGAAAAAGAACAGAATAGCAAAGTAGCTCTTTTCCCTTCTAGAAACAGCTGCTCTATTCCTCTGTAATCAAAAGCTAACACCAGCTTGAGTTTTTGTCTAGCTGTGGGGTATTCTTAATGGATTTTTTCATGATAAATTGTAGATGTGATTTCTTACGCCAGAATAAAGGATGTGTATTCCTGTTTAGTTAGTCGGTTAGACTCTGTTTCCTTCTCTCTCTTTTAAGCGTTACTGAATATAAACCTAATTTTTAAGTCCCATGATAATGAATCAAGCATGTCCTATTCCAGCCTAGGGCGAACTGCTGAGGGATCAGTGCGTGTGGGAGGGGGGTTGCTAATTGGAAGAGCAAACACTTTGTAGGTAACCCTTTTCTGAACTTAAATCTTTTATCTAATTCAGTCTGTTTCTGCCATAGCTGTTTTCCCAGGAAGACAACCACTGTAATATAAACCATTCAATATTTACAGGACTGACTGTTATTAAGACCCTAGGGGAATTTTGTCCTAGGCCAGACTAGAGTTAAGGCCAGACTTTGGCTACCAGCTTGTTCTGGTTTGACTGCAGACGCAGCCATGATGAGTTATGTCAATCAAAGTGTGCCTGTGGATGGTATCTGGAGGCAGCTGCTGGGGCTCCAGCTGACCTCCAGGATACCCAGATGCAAACTGGAACTGTGCAGCCATGCTGAAGAAAATGCTGCTCCTGAGATTTACAAGAAGCCTCGCTGAGCTGGGGCTTAGGCCGTGGCTAAACTGGGAACACCATTCCTGGCCGGGGCAGCACCTGGGTCAATGTGCTGCAGTCTGTTCTCTCACTCTGACCTGCTCCCTCAGTAGTGTGGGCTTCAATAGCCACATACTTGGGTCCTTCTACTCTCTTCCAAATAGCTGATTTTCTTGGGAATTCATAAATATTTACAGTTTTGTTGTCAGCACTCACATGCTGGACTATTGACAGCCATTTGTGCTTTTGACCTTCTCCTGCTTGCATGCCTTGTACCTGAAACGGTCACTATTACAAAGGCAGTACATGTTTTTATCTGCCATATAAAATTTCACTATTTGCTTTCAATTTTATTGTGATTTATATGTGATTGACTTGACTGTCACGGGGCTCTCGTTCCCTGAGCATGAACAGAAGCATGAATTGGGTGAAGGCTTTTTTGTTTATTGCCTTTTTTTTTAAATTCTAACTTCTTCTGTGCATTTAAAATTATAGTGAATGGGAGGCTGACAGAATATTGTCATGTAATTGCAGTGTTTTATTCAGATAGGAGTTATTTATGGTTGGTTCTTAAAGTGGTACATCACATTTTGAAAAATCTCATCCTCAGAATTTATCTGCAGTCTAAATTAATGGAAATTGTGTCATTTAAGGTAAAATCAAGTGCAATAGATGTTCCATAAATTTCTGTTGTTGACTACATTAAAAACATTGCCAGTGGCTGATAAGGTATTTGCTAGTTTTTGCATTTTTTGTTGCTTTTGAAATGTACAATTTTCTCTGACTAGTATTTGCTTTATTGCAAAGTAATTAATGCACACACAGCTTCTCCTACGGGAAAACCACAGCTTTTGAGACCTCAGCATTTTGTGTGTTCATCTGTTATTCAGTAACACTCTGTCCAGCCTGAGAACAGCTGCAAAAGGGTTTCACCGGGTAGCAGGATTTCATTAGGAGCTGAAATTTCACTTAGCCAAGTGAAACCGTAAGATACTTCCTTAGCATCTTATTTATCTCGGTAACCTACTTAGGATTTCTATTACCACACTAAATATTAGTTTTGCACTTGTAAAAATATTAGGTCTGTCCTGCCATGTCATATTAAATGAAGTGTTCTTGTTTGGTTTAATTAATCGTGGGACAGTTTGGGTGGAAGGGACCTTTAACGATCACCGAATTCCAGCCCCCCTGCTGGGGACAAGGACATGATCAGTCCCATCATGAAGGAAAGAAAAATACCAAAGCTTTTAATAATATTCATTTGGAAGAATATATAGAACTGAAATAAATGTACATGTGAAACAATGCTTGAGAGCCAGAGCTTCTGAATTTGCAATTTTTTTCTGATGCACTCTTCTTCATAATGGCAAAGTGTGTGGCTTTCAAAGGGACAAATCTCAAGAGATACTAAAAATCTTAGAGATAAAAGATTCATTCACAGAATTCGAGTTTTAAATATATCTAATAGTCAAACCCAGATGCTTTACAGTAAAACCCTCCTCTTCAAAAGACGCATGAATATACTTTGCACTTCCAGAAATCTAAGTTGTTAAAGTCTAAAAGGGATTAAATTATCCTCAACTTACGTTGCTTAAAATGTAGAAAACATTCTCCTTTCTACTGTAAAAGAACCATATGGAGATTTTTTTTTAATTTTGACTGCCTGTATTAAGACATATGCACCACGTTTTTTCTTTGCCTGCCACAAGAGATACGTGCATCATGTATTTGGGCCAAAATACAATTTCTGTTGTGGTCAGCAGTAGTGTTGCCACACGGGGTACCACACAGGAGGTGTATTTATCATCGGGGGGAAGAGAAACAAGATGAAGGAGATAACATGAGGAATAGGTGGAGAGTATAGGGAATAAACTGTAGATGCTTGAAAACACCAGGAGGTGCAAAGAAAGGAAAGAAAAATGAGAAATGAGGAGCGATGTAGGCAAAAATACAAGGGATGAAACAAATTTTGAGCTGAGATCTCTTAATTATTGAGTTGATGTTCGATGTCAAACATTTCAATAAAACTGTAGGAAATTTTTTGCAATTTCTTTGCTGCTGTTAAGTACGTTAGGAAAAAGAACTCTGTAATGGTCCTTTTGAATTTTAGATCACTCTTGTATTTTAGAGCAGAACAGATTATTTCCATAAGTAAAATGTGTTCTCCAATTCTGACCTTGCTACCTTAATTCCTACACGAAACTTAGAGATGTCAGTTTTGCATCACTGAAAGCTGGGAATGGCTGTTTCTATTGATACGATCAGTAAAACTGGTCATGTATTTTCCAGAAGTGACTGACTGGTGGGTGTTAAACATAAATTGTGCAATGTAAATATTTCCATTTTTTATTAAGATTGAGATGGTGAACTCCAGCCCTCCTCATGTACAACACACTGTTGAATATTCAATTTTATTGCCAAGTGGTGTCCAGCAAGAGAGGCAATTTTGAAATATAGGAGTTGGGAATTATACTAAAGAAATTAACTTCTTTATCAATGACTTTTCAATAATTCTAATGAAAAATGGAAAAATCCAGATCATGAACAAATTTTTCAATTGTTAACACTCTCATCCATTGTTAGTGATCTATTTTGAGAAGTTCCCTGAAAATTAACTTTTTCGTTCTTTTTGCTTTGAAAGGGCTTTGGTGTTTAAGATAACTTTTAATAATTCATCTTAATCTTTTCAAAAATATGATTGAACATAATATTGTGAATCCACCTACTGCTCCTATTATCTTCAGTATTTCTAAAAAGCTTATTTTTTTTTACAAAAGCCTATTTCCTGGAACTGCATTTTAAATCAAGTTATGTGTGCCTCCCTGTTAACTTTTCATTTATACTGGCTTTGCAGTGGGTATGGAGGAGTAATTGTTCATGGTTTCACTGCTTTCATGCCTCTCCTTTTCAAGAACACAGGTAAAAACTCTTTGACTGTCACTGTAGGATCCTATTTCATGATTGTGATTCATCCTTTCCCTCCTTTTTCTTCATGTGGGGACCACATCCTATTTTCAGAGTACATCTGTCATTCTTCATTTTGAACACAGAGCTGAAGAAATAGTTATTTACCAGCCAATGTGGTGAAATACACATATGCAGATGTGTCAAATTTTTTCTGCAAATAATCACAAAATCCAATCAGGCATTTGTTTAGCAAACGAACTTGGATTCAGTTTTGTCCTTTACAGCCTTCAGGTTCACACAGGTAGTAGCTTGTGTGCTGTCCCTCATTTCTACCCCCCAACATTTAAAAGTGAGAACCAAAGGGCCATGTGTTAAATTGTAGATCTATCCAGAATCCTTTCTCCACCAAATTGCTCTCCATGTTCTTCATCTGAGCAGCTCTTCACATTATTCAAATTGTCCAGCCTTTTTCTGTGACCTGAAAAGCCTGTACAGATTTCAGAGCACATTGACTTTTCTGCGCCTTGTACTTTCGTGTTGCTACACTGGGGCTGTGGGGCTCCTTGCTGGGGGACACGACAGGGATAGAGGAGAAGACAGAAATTTCTGGCACAGGAACTGGCAGATAAGGTGGCGGAGACGAAATGAGTACAGACTACTCCAGGCTCTCTATTTTTAGAGGCACAGAAGGCCCCTCCTGATAACACAGTATATCTAAATACGAGGAATTCAGTCCCAGATTTTTTATTTTACTCTCCAGAATGCCTGTGGACATGTGCAGAGGCTGGTTGAAATAGCGTTGTGGTTGTGGTTTTTTTCATTTGCTCTATCCTGTGCAGTGACTCTGGATGAGAGGATACTGCACCAGTGACAGAGGGATTGGTGTTCCCTGGGTAGGAGCTCTGGGATTCTGCCAATTCAGACGATGCTTCAGTGATATAAAATGGAATATGAATTCTTAATTATTATTTCTCTTAGTTGCTTCTGCTTGCTTGCATCTAACTTTTAATGGCTTTATAGGAATTTTGTGCACACACTCCAAGGCAGAATCCAGACTCATGTTTTTCTCATTTCTCTGATGTGTTTCAGGAATGTTGCCAATGAATGGCTCTGTTGTGGGCTGTGTTGTTTTTACCTCTTGGGTTTGTGTTCCCAGAAGGCCAAGGAAAGCTGTTCAAGCAGTGTATGAAGTATGTAAATGGCAGCCTGATGCAAATTAAAGTCAGTGAGTATTTATGATGCATTTTAGGGACTATTTCTGTCAGGTAGTTGCTTTAATGAGTCTGATTTGGGACCTGCCTTGTAGAAAGAGCTAGGCCGCCTTTTTTTGTTCTACAAATCCCGATTCTGGTACCACCTACCATTCCAGCTACTGAAGGATGCAGATTTTGAATAGCAGATAGTGATTTCAGCTGGCTGCTGCAGGTATCAGGAATTCCTATCGCTGCAGGTTAGTCCAGATGCACTTGTAGGGGGATCATTTGTTGCACCATTACATTGAGAGCACAATGAGAGTGCATTTCCTTTTGCTGGGTTGGGACATCTGAATAAATAATCCTGGAAAATCATGCTTTATTTCTTCACTATAATACTTAGCCTGTTGTGATGTTAAATCCAGCAGGAAACATATATATATGCTCAATAAAGTGTTCTGAATATTTTTTCAGTGATAATATATTTCTAAGCTATAAAGGAACATCAGGAAAAAATAGAACCACAAATATTCAAAGATTTATTTATCTTGGAGCATGTTTCTGCCTGATACTTTGGACATATCACAGAGAGCAGCTCTCCACTTGTTTGTAGAGTGGAGCAGGCTGCCCAGGGGAGTGGCTGAATCGCTACCCTTGGCAATGTCCCAAAGGTGTGTGGATGGGGCATTTGGGGGTTTGGTTAGTGGGGAACACCGTGGTGCCGGGATAACAGCTGGACTCAGTGATCTTGGAGGTCTTTTCCAACCTCAGTGGTTCTGTGATTCTCTGTTTCCTCTTTGCCTGGCTCAGGGTATGGAAGGGATCGTGAAGTCTCATTACTTTGCATGGCTGGTTTAAAAAAGAAGCACTGTGAGGTGTGATTTACCCCAGAGTGGATTCTGCTATAAATCCTACCACTGAGCAGAGCTTTACCTTCCAAACAGTCACACACACAGCCTGCCAGTGCAATAAGGCCTGGCAAACACAGCGAGGACAAGAGATTTGGGAACACACTGGGAAGCTCACGATCTTGTGTGACTATTCCTAACATCAAAGCAAATCCTTTTTTGAAACAGAATTCTCCAGTAGTATTTTAATGTGATGTTTTCAACATTATGTAGAATTTTAAGAAGAGATTTTTAAGTTATCTCCAAGAGCGTAATGAGCTGTGTGTTAGGTAAATGATTTTTCTGTGGTTCAGGATGACTGTGAGGAAAGTCCGGGGGGATTTGAATTTTCTTTGTGTGATTAAGAAAAGTAACCAAGCAATTCCACTGGCAACAGTGATGTGGGACACTTCACTTGAAACTAATCTCAGGCTGTAATTTATTGGATCTTTCCAATACAGAATGGGAGATTAGGCGAAACAGCTTCCTTAAATTGCTTCTCTTTTTACATTTTCCAAACGATGCTCTTACTACTGCCTGCAGCTAGTCAGCTTCCTGAGATGGGCACGGACTTCATGGAGGTCAAAGTAGTTTAAAAGGAAGAAATCATTTTAACAAGAAACCCTGAGTATAGAATTTAACTGGAATTAAAAACAGCGTTCTGGAGCACAGAATGTTGGCCCTTCCCATCTGAAATGAACAGCATGGGGGCTGACAGCACGTTTTGAGTTATCCATGGCAGTACAATTCATTTGGGATGCTCTGTTTGCACTGACATAACGTGGTCATAATAAATTCACCTGGTATTAATGTGCAGGGCACAGAGATTCTCATGTGCACACCCCCACCTCAGCACCCCAAGTGAGGCATTTGTAGAGGCACCAGCTGCCTGAACAGGCTCAGCTGCTGACAATCTGCATCTTCCAATGCTTCCACCTGTGGGTATTAACCATGAGATCCTGTGCTGTTGGTGTGCTTGTCTGCTCTGCAAGAAAGAAGTGTAAAACACCTTTCTTCCTCTTTCCCTGACCTTTTCTTTCTCCAGTGAAGCTCAAGAAATCCACCTTTTTATGTTTCATGGACTGTTACAGACACAGTATGACTGAAGAACTAATACTACATTTACTGGATACAAAATGAATGCTTAGTGCTCTAAATGCTTCCTAGTTCTTGTAATTTGCACAATTTTGATTGAACAAAAGAGCAGAGAGTGAAGAAAATTCTGAAATAGTAGGATTTATGGATCTTAGATGTACAAATATTAATTTGTTAGATTGCTATTTAGGAAGGCTTTATAATAGCTTGTAACATTTAATTTGATAATCTGAGTCACCTGGATTTGGATGAAATGACTTCACTCATGTCTATGAATGCTATCACTGTTCAAAAAAAAAAAAAAGTCCTCTTCATGTCTCTGCTGCCTGCGCTCTTCCATGCTTTTTTGAGTGTGCTCATCATATGAAAATGTTGGAAAATGTAGATAGGTGAGGTGAAAACCTTGAATTACAATTTGCCATCAGCAGTTACAGGTCACTTCCAGTGATGTTTCTAGGCTTTATTTTTTGTTAATGAGCCTTTGAAGAGCCCATGGTTACTGAATCAGCTCATTGTTGCTTCATTTTTGTCATTGTGTTTTTGCACTCAAAAGCAACAACAACAAAAATCAAATCAGACCATGTATTTCAATAAAGCTCATAGAACTCAGGTGACATTACCTGGTGACTGGGAAACACACACCACTTCAACTGCAGGCGCTAATGAAGTCAGTGAAACGGATGAGGCCAGCCATGACAAAAGCTCTGGTTTTAGCTGTGATTTTTAACTATTTTACATAGAGGATCCTGGAAGCAGCAAAAGGTTCTTTCAAAGATTCAGTGTAGAATGAACTTCCTTCCAATAACATGGGTCCAGGGCCTTGGAGAGAGAGTATAAGAGATGAAAAGGAGGCCATTCTTCTTGAGTTCTGGTATATCTAAAGCAAACAAACAAAAGCCCCAAGGAGGTGATGGGATTAAATCTCAAACTCCATGTTGTTCTGTATTTGGTGAAGCAGCCAGGAGAAGAATGAGGCTTTTTCCCCAACAGAGCTTTGACATGCTCATTTATTTTATTGCCATGCTCTTAAACAGGTTTGTTTCTGTATGGATAGGAGATCAGGCCAGACCCCTCTGAGGAGTCCTTTGCGGGGGGGATGTAGAGGTTAGGAAAGGAAACACTTAAAGGAATCCCAAACAGCTTTTTCCTGTTTCCTCTCTGTCACTTCAGCATAATGAACAGGGATAAATAAAGTAATAAAGCTGTCTGCAGCCACAGCTGTATGGTTCCTATTCCCATAGGCTCAGCAACATCAATCAGAAGTGAATTAGAGAGACATGTTTTACTTCTGTTGTATATCAAAGAGCTGCTCAGGCGTTACCAAATGTTAATTCATTTTAGCAACTTGAAGTGAGACAAAAATCTGGAAACAGTGTGTCTGAGAACTCTTCTCTGTGTCCTGGATTTGTGTCCTGTGTTCTCTGTTTCTACGGAGTTACAAGGACACGCCGAATGTGGTTTCCATGCACGCTGAATTACGCTGTGTCCTCATCTGCTGCTCCTCCTGTTTCTGCTATTTCTACTTATTCCTCATGCCTGGCTGGCTCCAATCTGACATCTTCTGCTCCTAAACCCCAAACTCAGGCTCTCCCTGGTGGCATGCATAAACTCTTCTGGAGCAAGCAAACCGTGGTACAGTTTTACACTGAGTCACATTGGAAAAAGGTACTGTATTTCCAACACCATCCTTATCCTAGAACATCACAGTGTGGGAATATCTACATAATCAGCAAACATAGCTGGATTTTTAACTCCCATGAAAATGCAAGGTGAGGCAATGGCCAGTGGGAAACCACTGAAATAAGAAATTGCAAAGAGTTTGATTGTTAAGCCGTGAGGTGATTTTTGGCCAGTTACTTTTATTCTGTGTGTTATTTCATCTTATCCTTTTCTCTGCTGGTTTAGACTGTAGTTCTTTGGGCAGGAACAGTTCCCTTGCTATTGCCAAGTCCTGCCATACAGCGCCACCTCAGGCTAGAAACAAGTTCTTCCATTTTGTTCAAATGAAGAGTAGATTCAGAGGAGATAGAACAGGCTGCAGATAATTCTGGATTCTGATCTGGATTCAGAGTGCTGTTAACCACATATTAATAGGAATTTCCTCTTTTTATAGTGTATTTTTGGATTGTTTTTCCACACATAATGTATACACAGCAAGATGCAGTCTGAGCCCCAAGGAACACTTATTTCCAGTGCAGAGGTTGGGAAATTCAAGTTCACTTCTTAGTTCATGTGCCTGATGTGTCTCTTCTGACACGTGTGATCTACCTCTTTACAGGTATGCACAGTATTACAGGGATCTGTGCAGATATAAATACAAATATGTTTACACTGATGCAGCTCCACTTGGGTCTTAGATTTGTTATGACCACTAATTTAAAACTGTAATGGTAGAACTTAATTTTGTCTATAAACAGGAGCAGTCTCACAAATCCCACAGAGGTATAGTATGTGTGTTTGTAAAAAGCAGAAATTGTGTACTTTGGGTCCAGGACAGAGTCTCAGGCTTATTTTACATGTTTTACTGTTTTAAAATATATTTATGTTTTGCTTATGGAGATGTAAATGCTTTCTCTGAAATAACTGTTGGGATAGGTGATTTTCTTCTCAATGACAAGCTCGGAGTTTGATTTTTGAGATATGAATGTTGATAATTGCATATGGGAAAAGAAGCTTATCTGGCTTTTTACTGTATTTTTGTGTGGAACAAAAGTGTGAAGTTTCTTCTTCAAAAGAGAGAATTCATTTTATTTGAGCATATCAGAAAGACAATAAGAGACATTTATCTGTTTCTTTTCTCATTATATACTGGTTTTAGCCCAGAACCAAATGTTGCATTACCTACGCGCTCTGCCAATTATTAAATCTGTCATTTTTCTGTACATTCCTTAAGTCTTCTGATTTAGCAAGGAAACAATTCTTTCTATGTACATTGAATTCTAGCAGGGAAGATTTTGTGATGAGAAAATGAAAAAGCTGGAATGACATTACAAGACTTCCATTGAATTTACATAAATATTGAAACTGGTAGGAGATGAGTAACTACTTTACACTCCTTACTTTTTAAAAAATAAAGTTATATCACCTATGAAAATGCTGACCAAGCGTATTTTGGGGGTAAAAATACACAAAATTGTTGAGTCTTTTAATATATGTTAATTCAATATAAAGATAAAGATTTTCAGCCTAGCTTTGCATGTTGTAATGCAAGAAAGCAAGAAGGAGAACAATCAGGTTTCCTGTCATCATTCCTAGCATCTCAAGGAAGATGTGTCACAGCCCAGACTGAAAGAAACCAGTGGAAGCAACCTCTGTGCCAAACCTGGGGGGAAGTTTTTTAAAAGCTGTTTTACAAAAGAGAAAACTGATAGATAGAACTACACATTCATGCCATGAAATGATCACTGAGATTTCTTTTTCGTGGTTCTGTTCTGTTTCCTCTAACGAGAGCAGCACCCAGTGGCTGAAAAATACTCAGCTTTGCAAAAGGAGCAGGGTCTGGGTGTTTGGTGAGCAGGAGAGAGACTTTCTGATCATGCACGGCGTAATTCCATGGCAATGGCTGTACAATTACTATGACTCAGTTAAATGCTACAGTAATTTACATAATATTTTCTGCTGAAGTACCTTAAATGCAATTTGATTGCAAACACCAAAACAAGTCTCATGGAATCTTCAGCTCAAAATCTCAAACCAAGTGGGAACAGACCTGTTGCAGCTGGAGAACACTTTGAAGTCAGTGAAACTAAAAAATGAAAAAAAAAGTTGCAGATGCTCAGCAGGTTGCTTAACATAGTGTAAGATTTATAACTATTTTATGTAGAAAGAAAGAGGAGATTTGATGTTTAAATATTAAATATTATTTATACAAGAGCTATGTTTCTAATTAGAAACCAGTATTCACTTCAAGTCTGGAGTAATTTCCTTCTCTCATTCAGTTACAATGACATTAAAATCCAGGGGTTTGTCTGTCTGTCTGCATATTATCCTTCCTTGCATTGAAAGGAAATATTCTATGAGCTGTTGCACGTAATTTCTGCACTGGGATTCAGTCAGGGTGTATCTCCCAAAAACCTGGGATGAATTTAGATGGTTATACTGGGGGGAGAGCTAGAAAAGATCATTTGTATCCCATTCCTCTATTTCCTACTTTTATCTTATATGGCAAAGCTTTTACGTTGCTTAGGGTTGTGGAGAGCCCTGTAGCCTTTAGTGTAACAACTTGCAAAAGCAAAAAGCAAGACCATTTCGGTGTGTTTGGAAGCTTCTAGCACTTCAGCAGAATACAGGGATAAGAATAGACTTTTTATTTTTTTTTCCCAAAAAAATCGCCCTCAGAAAAATCATATTCTGTACTCCCAAAACTGGCATTGACTATCACAATGGCAGCTGATGAGTTGTGAAAGTTCAGCTTCATTTAAATGTTAGAGCTGGAACTGAGGGATTGTCCTCTCCATCCTTTCCAGCTGTGTATATATGAACATAGGTGTGAGCAGCTCTGAAAATCTGGACACTTGTGAAAAACTCAAGACAAGACAGGATTTTGGGGCTGCATTAGATGTCTCTCTCTGAAATTAATTTGCTAAGAAAGGATTATTAATAAGGAAAAAATGAGCATATCTGAATCCACAAATCTATTTCCACCTTCAGCCCAACTGACTTGTCACAGGCCCTTTGACATTGGCGCTGTGGTTCTCAAGGTTTGCCCAATTACAATTTTGTGCAGTGTAAAGCAGTAACTGCTTATTTACAGCTCTTTTGGAGGGAATTTACATTCTGAATAGTGGAACGATAGCTCTTGATCTACACTTAATTAACACTGACATTGCTCACATTTATTCAAATGGAGCTAAACACAGAGATGTGTAATTTTTATGCCAATTATTCTGGTCAAGTGAGGTTAGTGAATGAAAGACTCTAACTCATAAAGGAATGGGTGTTTGTTTATTTGTAAAAAAAAAAAATGCTTCACAGTGCTCCAGCCCCTTTGTATTTGTAGTACAATCCTGATTACAAACACAGTGCTCAAACAGTAGCTGGCTTTTACATATCTGGGGTGTTGGGGGAATCAGGGATAAGGCAACAAACCTGCCATCAAATTAATGGGAGCAGGTCTTTTTAGTGGCTTGTGTTACTGGGAATATGGAACAGGTGAGGTTGTCCATGGGGATTGTAAGCAGAGGAATACAAAAGGGCACTGAACAGTGGGAGAGGCTTGGATGTTCAGGGTGGCTGTGTTGGTGTTTTGTCGTGAGACATTGCCTCAGATTTAGCTGCTGAGAAATTACCCACAGGAATTGCTTAGAATCTGGAATGTGGAGAATGATCGTCCATGGGAAAGCAAAGGACTCTGCATTCTGGATATTTGGGGTTGGAGGCAAATAAATCTGCTCTGTGCTACTTGTCAAACTCTAGACATACATAAACCAAGGCAGAGAACTGGTCCAGCTGTTGCTACATAAATTGGTAGAGAAATCCACCTCTTTGCGTGAGTGGGACTCAAACCCCAAAATGGTAAGTTCTGCCAGTAATATTTTACATATTATCTGTGTGCAGTCTGGTCTCTTCAGTCGGTATACAGGCAGCAGGAGCATCCATGTTCACCTCTTTGGGGCTTTGATTTTTTATTGAGGACTGTTCATTTTGTTGAAGTTGTACATCTCTTCCATATCTACATTAAAACAATACTTCTGGCTTTTGAGATTTAGAAAGTACATTGGACACCTAAAATGATTGCCTCCATAGCCGTATTATAGTTCAGAGACAAAACTAGAAGAGATTAAATCTTAAATTAAAAAATAAAATAAAAATCTCTTTTCCTTGCACACCACCTGCTGCTCAGTATCCAGCAACACAGACTTGCTCTGAGGGTGTCTGTAGCAGGCTGGAAATGGTGCTGCTGGGTGAGCAAATGAGCCCCTGGCTGTCTCCTGGAGCTGGCTGCACCGAGCTGTGTTTGCCAGCCTGCCCCAGTGGGAGAAGCCGTGTTTTGGGCTGAAGCACTAAATGTCAGGAGAAGATTTGAGCTTTCAGTGGAAGAGGCCTCCCTGATCCTCTTTCAGCTGTCTGCTGAGGCTCAAAACTTGAAAAGGGTCTGAGTAGCCCTGAGGGAGGATAAGCAAAAGTCAGGAGAAGAAATGTAATAATGGTTCTGTTTGCATGGAGTTTAAAGGCTGCACAGCTGCACGAAGGGAGGATAGGGGGAGGCTTTGCTGGTCTGTGTGTGCCAGTTTGGTTGAACAAATGTCCTGCAAATAAATGAGAAGCTCTAGAGAGCCTCTGCTAAACCTGCTCCTCCTGTGAGCTCTCTGGGTAGCTGCTCAGAGCATGACTATCGCTGTCTGTGCAGCTGACGGGGCTTGGCTGGTAATCCATGGATTCCTACTGTAAAGGAAACCGGGCAAATATTGGCATCTGGAAGCAATAATTGAATTTTGAGCTATCAGCAGTGAATTTCACTTTGATTAAACAATTTCTGTATTTAAGCAGCTTGTGCTGTATACTTTCGATCCTACATAATTAACACAGTTTAAGAAAAACACTATGCATGAGGTATGACCAGTAAGGCACCACTTCACACCTCTTAGTGTCATTAAACTGTGGGATTATATGCAATATTGATTTGGAATTTGATTTGAAGTTTCAGATAATTACAGTTGTCAAATTTCCTACTCAACTGCATTAATTTCAATTAGTTCTGAATTTTGAGGCAGTGCTCCTGCCATGCAGAGTAGCTGCAGTGCCTCTCTATTTTCAGTAGGTGCTTATAGGTTTTCTGGCAGTTTTAACATTGGAGGGTGGTTAAAAAGCTAAAAAGCAATGGTTTTCTTATGTTCTTTATACTGACTGTGCTCCACTGTGCATTTGTCTGATTTTACAGTTGTGTCAGGTATCCTTAGGTGTGTTGTACCCCACAAACAAATGAGAGGAGGAAGGCATGTTTTAGTTACAGCACACTGGCACCAGTGAGAGTAGTCATTTAGTATTGCTTTGGTAGCCTTCAAGGACAATTATCTGCCATAATTCATTTTAGTACTTTTATCAGAAAACAGACTGAAACCTCAAAGTTTATTTGAAAGATACATCCTGGGTCATTCATAAAAGTTGTTTCAAGTGCTTACCAGATCCGATCATCTCTACAGTTGCTGAAAGGATCTAAATTGTAGCTGAAAGACACAGAGATAACCTTTAAAAAAGGCAAAGTGCAAGGCAGTAAAGTCAGATTACTACCAATTATTTTTAAATAACCATAATCATGCAGTTTAACTTCTATAACACAGTATTTTCATTAACATTTTCCTACTTTTCTGCACCCAAATACTTGCAGAACCTGCTAGGGGAGAAAAGGACCTGCTCTTCCAGTGTCTAAGTATCAACATTTTAGGAACCATTACAATTCTAAAGAAAAACCTAGTATACGTTTTTATATGTATAGTAGCAGAATCCTAGAACTGTTTTCTCTGTATTTCATTTGATAGTCTTTAAATATATTTTCTACTTGACTAGGTCAGCCTTTAGGACAGTTCAGTGACCCAGTGTTTTGGGTTGTCAGGAATATGTCTCAGACATCGTGGGAAAAAGTCCATTATTTAATGCATGACAGTGCCTTTAGTACCACTATCACTTTTTAACACAATTTAAAGTGTCTGTGGAAACTGGAGACTTGCTGCCATATTCACAGGTAGGTCTTAGCAAGGCATAATCCATTATTTCTTCAAGAGAAGTAAATTTTGTTTGTTTCAGTTCCTGTTTTTACACACACCTGGAGAAGACAACTCAGCTATAATTCAAGGAGAAAAAAATGGATATAATTATTGAAAAATCACCTTTTGTTCATTTTAACTGTAATAACTCTGTTGAGGAAAGAAAAGTGACTAATCTGAGGAAAATGCTGCTTAAGAATGAAGCAATACAAAAGCTCATCAACAACAGAATTTAACAATAGACCCCAGGGCAATTTCCAGGCTATTAGAACTGCCTGTGGAGACTGCCAAGCTGCAGTAGGTAGAAAAATACTTTTCACAGTTTGATGTGAAGTCTTGTGTTTTCCTGGCCTCCCTTCTTGCTTTAAGGACATTCCATGTAGTTATTAAAAGGCAATAAACAGTACATTTAGTGTGAATTTTAGAACTAAATATATATAGTAGCAACACTAACAATCAAATAGTAATACTACTAAAATGAGTTTATTTCTCTAAGTTCACTTTTAGTAGATATTTGAATTTTAAACATAAATAGAAGTAGGATTGAGTTGAAAAAGGCTAAGATGGAAAAAAATGCTTATTGTGTGTTAGGGTCTTACAATGATTTGAAATTTTTGCAGACTGAAACACTATTTAAGAACAAAAATCCCCAAAAATGGAACCCCCTCTACTGAGGCACTAACCTGAGATTGTACAATGATGATAAGACAACAGTAACACACTTCTACTTATTATGAAGAAAGCCATTCTAATTCCTTTTATGAAATGAAGCAAACTGAGATGAATTTTTTCTTATGCATTTTTAAAAAATGGAGCTACGTTTATGCATTCTAAACACTCATGTTTAGAACAGGGTGGTTTGGGTTTTTTTGATAGATTAGAGACATGCATAACTTTGTGTTGAACAACATCATTTTCCAAGGTACAGAAACAGGCCCTGTGTTTCCCTTTATGGAACCTTTATCAGTTTGAAAAGCAATTGTTTTGTGTGTGTGTACTCGATCTTTCCTCTGTTTACCAAATATAAAGGACTAACATTTAATATGGTAATATTACCTGTTGTTTGCTAAGTATGGCAGATTAATGTGTAAATTTACTTTGGTAAACTCATTGAAAGAAATTCTCTGCAAGCATGGAAATGGAAGCTAAACTCTGTTCAAATGTAGAAAAGAGATTTATGCATGTAGTTTATATATGCATGTCTCTGTCTGCAGGTCAGACAAAAGGTTAGTCAAGGCACTCTGGAGATGATAAATTTGAGGAGAACAATCCTGCCTTGCTGAAATTGTGTGTTTGTGAGAACCAAACCTCTGTGTGGGTGTGAACCACCCCATTTACCATTTCTGTCTGAGAGTGAGAGCCTCCGCTCTGCAGAGTACCCTGACTGCACTGATATCCCTGTTCAGAACCCTGTTAGATCAGCATGGTTTACATGGCCTGATGGGTCACTGGGTACCAGTGAACTGCAGTGAATTCTCTGCTCCCTTCCACGCTGGGTCTGGACAAACCTTGAGAGGGCTTTGGTGAGGATGCAAATTAGCAGCATCTGAACCCTCCAATGAGTCATTGGACCTTATCTCTTCAAAACATTTCTAAAGGTTGCTTAAAACTCAAAGGTAAAAGAATATGCTATGTTTAAAATTGGCAAAGTGAGACTGGATTTCATGGTGTTAAACTCTTTTGAAGGTCTGTAGTGGAAATCAGTAGCATTCCTGTGACTGCTTGTTTCTAAATATAAAAAGCTCCAGGATTGTGGCAGCTTGTGTAGCATGGTAACACTGATGGAAAAACTGTATTATCACTGTTGAGTGGTGTTATCAGCCTAGAGTACCCGCAATCAGCAGAATTTTAAGACAGCATTGCCTGTCTAAATTAGGGCAAAAATGAAATAAAGAATGTTCAACTGTATTTGTCTTACTGATTGATAGAGTTGTCTTTTTTTCATTTACATGAATTACAATGAGACCTTGCACAGAGGAGTCTGTATAAGACAGCAGTGGAGATCTGCTGGTTTTCATTCTCCATAGTTCTTGCATAGTTCTCAGAAAAAACCTGAAACAGTAGAAATGCAATGTACCGACTCTGTGCCAGTAAAACCCCTGGCTGTAAACCACAGCTGATAATTTGTGAATGACACTGTCTCATGCAGGTGATTTGAACTGAAACGTTGCAATGTGTGCACAGTGACAGCTCTCTGCTTATTTGTGCTGTATAATTCTGTCTGAATGTCCCAAGAATGCAAAACTCTATATGTTCTTCTTTGATTTGCTTTGATTTTCCTTATCAGCTGAGTTCTGCTTTCAGTTTAGAGAAAAATTCTGTTTTAAAATGCCCTGCACCCTCAGAAACGTACAAGAAGGTAGTCCCTGTATTTCTTGAGCAGAGTGACAGCTTTATGTAGGTTTGGCACGTAGAGAGTTAGGACAGCCTTACGGCTTGCAGTTTTAACACATCTATCTTAGGATGCCTTCAAAAACCTGTTTGAGGGAGTAACTACCAGTACTTGACTTGGTTCCCTCCAGGTTATCTCAGGTCAGTTGAAAACTCTGCCTGTACTTACTACTTCTGTGTCTCCTTTGTCCCCAGGTCCTCCCTGAAGCTTTTAGCATAGAAAATGTTACTAACACCTTTTTTGTATTCCTAATCTCCTGTCATGCTTCATAATGCACTAATAACAAAATAATGCAAGATCTGTAGCCTTGCAAAATCGCTCTTACATTATTTTGTGTCTTTTCATTAGTGCTGTTTTGGGAACGTTGAAGTGTGGCAAAACATACAAGAAAAACAGTGAAAATGCTTTAAGAGGTATTGTCAGAAGGGAGAGACACTTGGAGAATAGCAGCACACCTAACCAGGAATACGCTCTTCAAAACAGGACACCTGTGTTCTCTGGAGTGATGGTGGAATGGGAGAAAGTGTCTGAATTTTCTAAATTCTTGCATTGCTGGGTGCTCTCTGCCATGTGCTACAGCAGCGAATTTCCAGCCACTTCAGTCTGCCACGCCTTCTAACCCAGGCTGTTCCTGGATCTTTGTGGAGGCTGCAGGACTCTGGGTGAACAGGCAGCAGTGCTGGACACCAACCTCTGTAATCACACTCTGCACACAGGAAGAGACTTGACTACATTCAGAAAAAATAGTTTAACCAGAGCCCTTTGTACCAAAAGCAGAGAATAATTGACAGCTTGCCATGTTGAATGTGCTCACTATTCAACTGCAGACACTCAGTTCTATAGTTCTCAGCTTCTGATAAGCCTTTACAAAAGAATCTGCAGAACTGAAGATTAAGGCTAAAAATCAAAAGCACGCACTGTAAATTTCTGTAGGTTGAACAAAAAGGACAGTTCAAATGACTAAAAATATCTTGAAGGAATAGTACGTCAACTTACTTAAGCAGAATAAAAAAAAAACAAACCCAAACTGATATCTATGATATTAACTGCAATTAGCAGAAAAAGAAAAACAAGAGCTATTTGGACTAGAATAAAGGAGATTTCAAACTGCTGCAAAAAAAATCTCAGCATGAGATGGAAGGCTTAGATCCAATTCCTGTGTATTATTAGCAGAAATGGTTCATTAGGCTGCCAGTGGGAATTGTATCAGAGAAACTCATTGGACTCTGTGAAATCTGTGGATAACGGGAAAGAACAGAATCAGATGGTAGAGTTTGAAAAATTCTAGGAGAAGCAAACAATTTTATTCCAGCTTTTACAATATTAGCATTTCTAAAGCACCTTTTGTAAGTAGTGCTGGTGAAAGGAAGATAAATTTCTTCAGGTCTGAAAGTCTTTCTGTTTTCACAAGCAAGGAAAAATAAGGAAAAACATGAAAGTCAGGATATCAAGGATTTGAAAATTTCATAGCAAAATCTACTATTCCATGTAGCTCTGTGGCTTGCACACAAATACCAGGACCATAAATGAGAGCAGATTAGGGAGGCTGTTACAGACGTAGGTTACAGCGATAGCTTCACTGAGACACCTTGTTAGAGACTTCTAGACTTTTTATGAAGATTAACCAAGTAAGAGCTTTTATAGGTGGTCCTTTTTGTATTAGGAAACCTGATGTGAAAGGCTGTAATTCACATAATCTGCTTCAGGGGTCTGCAGTGTAGATGTCTGCAGCCACGCCTGTTCTCTAAGCTCTCTTTACAATCAGCAGTTCCATGTTTCAGGCATTTTATCTCAGGATGGGATAAATCTCACTTAGCTTGCTGGTTTCTTCCTTGAATTGTTAAGGAAGTCTGGATAAATATTAAATAGATATTTTCTACTAACTGTAAAGAACAAGGTAGCTGTTTTACCTCCTAAAATAAATGATCAGGTAACATAGAAGGAATCTTAAATGTTGCCTTTATAAAAAATAAACCCTTTAATGATACTTAGTATGATCATGGCCACCATACTCCTTCCATAGACTTCCCAGCACAACAGTTTTTGTTATCCAAAATGCTGTAGTTTTCCTTTAAAGAACACAGAAAGAGAACATGATTTCAGTCTTCACTGACACACTGATAGACAATAGTGGACATAGGCAGGGGGGCCGAAATAGAAGGCAGCTTTTTTACACTGCTTTTATTTTATTTTTATTTTCTTTAAATTGGAAAATGGGTCCAAGGAAGACTGGTATATTAAGCAGTTTTAGGACATCTGCCATAGTAAATCCTTCTACTCTCTATTGTAAATGCTTGGATCTAAAGATTTTATACAAGTCTCTCATATCACACAGATACCATATTTTTATTGCAGTGGGTTATGAAACATTTATAATAATTTTGATTGTGTTTAGTTTCACCATATAAAACCTGCATTTTCACCTAAATCACACTTTCTTCTTTTAACATAACACTTTCCATTTGATATAATTACCTTTTTCTTCAGTCTTTTGGTTTAAGTTTCTGGATAGCTTGGAAATTTCTAGCATTTTCTCTGCTAAACAGAGTGAAGTTTTTTCACAGGCTATATACAGTTAAGTTACAGAAGACATTTCTCCTGAGTTTTTAAAGGTATATCTCAGTTCCCTGTTACTGCAACCAGATTCAGATGGCTGTGATGTATTTCTTATTGCTACACCTTTTCCTCTAGAAATAATATATTTATTTTCATGTGCTCCTATGCATTTTTCAAGTTATACAGAATCATAGAATAGTTTAGGGTTTGAAGGGACCTTTAAAGCTCACCCAGTCCCACTCTTCTGGAATGAGTAGGGATATCTTCAACTGTTGTCCTGAGTTTTG
>VYZT01061312.1:0-54135 GCA_013400735.1 Pomatostomus ruficeps
TGTTTGCCTTCCGGAGCAACTGCTCTGTGTGCTGAAATCCTGCCTCCTGGGAAGTGGCTGAATATTGCTCGCTGATCAGAAGATTTTGCTTTCCCCTTTGCTTATGCATGTGTAAACATTCACTTCTCCTTTCTTTTTTATTTGCTTTTGTAAACTGCCTTATCTCAATCTACTAGTTGTTTTTGCATCTTATTTTCTCTCTTCTGTCCTGCTGTGAAAGGGAGTGATAGAGCAGCCTGGTGGGCACCTGGTGTCCAGACAAGGTCAACTCACTACATGTGCACTGAAAATATTCACCAACTTCACTGGTAAAGCTAGACCTTAGGCATACGTATTTCTTGTCATGTACTTGTTGTGACATACTTTTCTGTGGATCTTACATTAAAGTTTTTATATGAACTATTGATTGTTTATATTTTGAATATTATCTTGTCTCACTGATCGATTAATAGGATCAAAACAAGTACACTTTCTAAATAACAGCCATCCCATTAATAATATAGCAGACCTCTTGTACAATTTAATATGCAATTATTTATTGTAAGGTCATTGATTACATCTTGAAGCCATATATTTGTGAATGGACTGCATTCTCATGAAAGATGCTGGGTCAGTCATGGTGGCAAATGTAGTCCAAACTAGTGTGGTCCTCAGCTGTCTGCGTAAGTGAGTTAAAAAGAGAACTACATTCAGTCTGCTAGGCTAGATAATCTTCAGCCTCTCTGCTCAGTTCCCTAAGGGTTCAGCTGGTAGTGCTACTCCATCTAGCCCAGGGTTATTAAGGCAAGCACAAGCTGTCCAGTTCAATCTTTATTTTTTGTAAAATATTCTATAAATATCCATCTCTCTACAAATGCTGAAGGCTGTAGCTGGCTGTGGAAACAATTCTTGTTGGAATATTGATGTAAACTATTAAAAAAGTCACATGATGCTGTTCTTCCTTGCAGTAAGCATATGTCATTGAGTAACATCATTCCTTTTACTCAATTTTTACCTTCCTGCTGTGATTTAAAATCTTTACAGCCTCTCCTAACTGATGACCTAGGACTCAGTTTAAAAAGCATATGTCAAAAGAAAGTATTTGGAGCAAAAGGATCACCTATCCAACTATTTTATCTTTCACCAACCCAGTGGAGACAATTGTCTATGCTGGTGTACTAGGCAGGCATTGCACCTCCGTAGTGTTTCTCCTCTGAGATCTCTGCCCTCCATCCTGTTTGATGTGTCTGTCAATGCTGAGAGCCCCTGCCTGTAAATTTTCCTTCTACAGTAAATCCATCTTTTCCTCCTTACAGACACAAGTCATGAGCAGATACAGGCAGAAGAAATTTTCCCTTTGCATTTCAGGGTTCTAGAGTTGACTCCTGCCCTCTCACCTTCTTCATCTATCCCCTCAGCTCTGCACATGAGAATTTTCACTGTGGTCAGTGTTATTCCAGGAAAGGAAAGCTGGACAAGTGAGGTAAAAGTGTCAGGTGAAAAAAACAATTTGAATCATTAGTTGATGTTTTACTGCTTTGCACTACCACTTCTCTAGGATCTAGTGCCAGGTACTCCATGAGTACCACACTGCTGAAAGCTGCATCTGATCCGAGGTGGATTCCTCATGACAAAAACGCTAGGAAACTTGTGATAAACCAACAGAATCCTTCAAACCCTAAGTGTAACTGAAATTTCTGCCATCAAATCCAATGCCGCTTGCTGGGAATTCATGAGATGCAGATAAGCAGATAAGCACCTGATGATAGTTTAAATTCAAGTGCATGATTGAGAAAGTAATTATTTATAAAGATGAAAGAACTTCTTTTATATGCTGCCACTTTGAATGACCCATGATTATTTACACTCTATTATTGAAATATCGCTGTAATCTAACTGCGGATTGTGTCTCCATCCTTTTCTTCATCTTCCATAATCACTGTTTGTTCTTCTTCTGTAAACAGCTTAGTGCCTTAAAATGAGAAGAACACAACCAACAAACATACAAACAAACAACAAACGTACAAACAAACAACACACAAACAAACAAAAAGGATGAAAAAAGGAATTGATTCAATATACTACTTTTTAGCGAACAACAGGCTAATTTTTCAGTTCTCTCATTTCTTGATTTTAATGTTGTTTTCAAACATCATGCGAGTTACTCCCCATTTATTTTTGGCATTTCAGCCTCCTAATAGTTAGTGAACTAGAATTTAATCACTGCATTTTTAGCTAAAATTATTAAACACTCCTAAATCCAGAATATTTTGCTACCTGTAAAAAGAGACTCTGAAGTTTCATTTGGGAACCTGTTTGTTAGAAGGGTTGGGGTAGCTAAATAAAGAAAAGAGATTACATAATGAAGCAAATACTGTAATTAATCTTTGTGACTGAACCAGCTTCTGTGGACATTTATATATTTTCTCTATGTATGTAGCCATATTAGTTAGATTTTGCAAGTGCAGATGACAAAAGAGACAAATGTTAAAATATCCACATGGGAAGTGCCATCTCCACTGAAATTACATAGTTCCAATAAATTGCAAAAGCTACTGAATTAAGAACAATGTGAAAATACACTTAGGTTGTAGATCATACCTCACACAAATCAGTCTCTTCTCCTTTCTCTGTGTCTCTCTTTTGCTTTTTTCCTCTGTTAAACCAGTAACCCCACGCTTTGGGGATCTGGAGGCTTTTATATGATACCAAGGTATAACAAGTATTGTAACTGCTCTTGTCATTAGAAAATAAGTAGGAGTGATGCGAGAACAATGCATTAGGTACAAAATGCTTTTGAAACCTATTTTAAAATATTTTGGTGGCTTTGCCTGTTTCCAGTAAAAAGCAAGTGACCTCTGTGATAGATTTTATGCCCCCATGCCTTGGTGTGGATGTTAACAAACAGGATGAGGAATACCATTGCTTTACAAACAATGAAATCTCTCCTTTTTAATTTGATCTCCTACTGTTTGCTAGCCAGCCAAGCTTTTCTGTCAAACCAACTTATTTTTCTTCTTTCTGTATCAAAAGAGATAGCCCTTCAGAGAAGCCCTTCAGTCTTGACAAGGTCTGAAAATACAATAATACCACAGAGGAAGATTTTCTTCAAATTTAGAGTCTTTTTGGAGATGGTGAACTAATGAAAATATTGATCTATACTACCTTTCATGTAAGTTAGCTCCTGCTTCATTTCATGTGCAGTTCATGTGAACTAGCTGGTTTCAGCAGCACTGTTAGATACTGAAAGGCATAAATTAATATTAATTTGAAACACAAAGGACTTCATTTGTTCAAGCAGCAATTGAGTAACCGTTGTTGTTAACTGCAAAGAATGATGCCATTTTATGGTGATGGATGTAAATATTCCCCACAGAGACTTCTATGCCTATAGGCAACCTAGGCAAATATAGACACACTTTTTTTTCCTGTTCTTTTTGGTGTTTGGGTTGTGTGTTCTCCAAAGGGGAGTGGGGGTTATTTGTTGTTGGTTTTTACATCCTGGACCATTTGAGGAACAAGAAAAACATTACTAATATATGCTTAAAATGTACCTTTAAATGTATGACAAAATTCAAACTGTGTGCATTTGCTATTGAGACAATGACAGAAACTAATGCAACTTTCAGTTGTTTTCAATTATACCTTTCAACGACACTCTGTTGCCTACTGGTCAAGCCACCTTGGAGCACTTGGCATGGAATCTAATCAGCCTGCTCAGATGCTGCCCTCTCTGTGCAGAGCTTTTCAGATCCTGTATTCTGGATCTGTTTTCCAGTGATTAACCGCCTGTGGCAGACTTGTGCCTGCATCGGGCAAAGTAACCTGTGTATTTAAATGCCTGAATTCCATTCCCTTCCCATTCTAAGGATGCATATTTACTTTTCAAGATACATACCAACATACATCATTCTGCTGGCTGAAATTCAATAGTGATGGCTCCATGACTTGCTATGAGAAAGTGACTCGTTTTGGTTGAAGGCTGGTCCCATATTTGCTACTTACTTACTTTCAGATTTATTCCATCAGGTAGCACAAAGAAACTAAGCTCTTGTGGAACTGCTGTGCAAAACAGAATCTGAATTATAGACCTGGAGATCTGAGAAGACCCTGCAGGACTATGTGAGCTAAGTAAATATAGACAGACCTTTCTGTCCTGTCTCCCTGTTATTAGTGTTGCTGCTGTAAGTGGCACTTAGTGCTACATGGTGTCTCTACACAGGGTGACCTGCTAATGAGGATTGTCACCCTTTCTCATATTTCCCCTTCACATCCCCTGCAAACCACTTTTAGATACCAATTTAAGAAACTACACTTCATTCTAGTGAAAGAGTATCCTCTTAAGCAGCTGTCCACACAAATACTTGGCTGTAAACGCAGCTAAAATGGCAGATGTGTTATCCCTCATAGTTCTGACCAGCACTCCTAGGTCAGTAACTCTCCTTTTTGGGTGATCAGGGAGATTTTCTGTCACAAATAAAAGCAAGTCAAATGTACCATATAAAATGAAGAAAATTAATGTATCTACTGGGTGGCATGTGGTCCAAATGAGAAGCAGAATCAGTTTTACACCTTGCAAACACCCAATCCAATTGGGAAATGCAGATAAAGAAAGGGGGGTACAAAATTAGTTATCTGAAGTTTCCTCTACAAGGGTCAGGTTTCTAAATGTATTCAGCCTTCAAACTTCTACTGAAGGGGCACAGTTAATGTCACGCAGTGTCCATACAAATGAGATGTCTCCTTCAGTGGTAAGTTCTCCATCAGTAAGCCAACACCTTGTCTTTCTGAAGGGATTAGACCAGAAGACAAAATATAATCAGAATTCTAATGGTTTTTTTTTCCATATCACTTGACAATAAATGGCTTGAATCTGATCCAAGCCTGTAGTCAGCTCTGGAACGCTCTATTGTCATCCCCACGTAGCAACATATAGTCCATTAACTAAATTAATGGTCTTCAGGCCTGTGGGTTTGAGCTAGAATGTAAATACATGTGTAAATATGGGAATGCAGTTCCCGAAATGTGGCTGCCCGAGGTTTCCTAATCAAATCAGAGATAACTAGTAAAACCAATTTCAAACCCTCATTGTCTCTCATAGCCTAGAAAACCAGTTAAGGCAGCTCCTTTAGGAAAATATCACACTCCCATGGAAAACCTCTCTGTGAGAAGCATGGAAGTTTAACCATTCACCTCTTGCCTCTCCCAGCTCAGCTGCAGGAGTTGTCCACAGGCATGCGCTATCTTGTTTTTCTGATTTGTAGCCCAGGCAGAATGGCTTAGATCTAGGTGGCACCTGACAAACAGATGATTTAAGCCAGCTTCTTCTGCCTAGTTTTTCGTTTCCTAACAGAAAAACTCATGTTTCTGTGAGCCATTGCATTTCCAGAGTCTAACTAAAAATTGCAAGTACTTGCAAGTTCTGTTGGGAAATTATGATTACATTGCATTTACCCTCTGCTTTCTTTAGTCAGATCCCTTGGCAGACATTAACAGAACAACCTGCCAATTCTTAAAACAGGATGAGTTGCATTTCATAATACACACAGCTAGGAAAACAGAGGCAGGGGGTTAAGTGATTTATTTAAACAGCAAACAAAGACTAACTTACAAATGTTTCCCAAATCAAACATGCTTCTCACTCCTTTAAACCCAGAACTTCCAAACTGGATTCGGTAAAGCACATTTTCTTCACAAGTGATTAGAGGCATCATATCAAACAAAAAAAATACTTTCCCAGTGTTATACAAATCACTACCATTTTGACTTCCCATTTGTATTTGCTTTCCACTGTTTTGCATTAAAATGCTGATTTGTCCTTGAAATTTTTGGTGGTCCATGGAAAGTTTATAACCTATGTCTCTGAACTACATCCCTCCCTGGGCCTTGAATACTGAACTCTTCTGGGAACCTTTGGAGCTCATCAGTTAGCAAAGTGATTCATTGGTAATGATCTTGCTATTCATTGTGGTAAGAATCTGGCACATGCTATGTAGTGTATATGGATTGCATGTTATGCCAGAAGCACAGAATTATTTTTCAGGTGCTGCTAAGGAGTAGTTCATCACTCCTTGGCTTCCTCAGTGCATGTTAGGGACTGCGGAGTGAAGAGGGAATTAATCAGTACAGCTTTGCTCCAGGTTGGTTGAGGCATTTTAGTGCTGGTGACCTAAACATTTCTATGTGCCTAGGTTTGAAAAGCAGGGCAGTAGTTGGCTTTTCAGAAATGTAGGATCGCAGTTTGCAAGAGATAATCGAGTGACCTAATGTCTTTTCTTTCTCCTCATCCTTTCTATTCCCAGAACTTGAACATGGGATATGTAACAGACTTTTCATGAATTCCCACTGCTATTACATACTTAGACCAAATAAGAAGAGTTCAAGAACTGCTAAGTACACTGAGCAGGGAGCAACCTCCTTTCAACCTTCCAAGTATATCTCTGACACCAGCCACTTTTTGCTACCTCTTGGGAGGATTTTTAGCTAAGTTTCTTACCTAGTATCAAAGGTGGGATGTGTATTGCAGGTGTATCTTTTCTCCTAGGCTTTTTCTGCTCCCGTTCAGTGATTTGAGAGACTGGACTCACTCTCTCTCTCTGTGACTTCTCAGTGATACCATACCTTTTCAGCAGATTCTCAGAGGTGTCTGAAAATATCCCTGCAAGCAAGAAATAAAGAAAATGCTACTTTAGCCTGTTTACATTGGAGAAACTTTCACCTGTGTAACTCTCCCAAAGACTACTCTGAAGTACAGTAGCACAACTGCATGATCTGCTGTGTGATGTACCTACCCTACATTTCTTTCAAGTTAATTATATCCCATAGGCTCTAGACAATTATGCTATCAGGCCAGTTGGCGTCTGATTGTACATAATGCACTAAACTGCAACCCATCAGAAATTGTGGTACAGGTGAGTGTAATCTCCTGTTCCAGAACCTTAGACAACTTACCACAGTAGCTTAATCACACAGATGCTCAAGAGGTTAGTTGGGACCAATGTGACCACACAGAAGTGGCTATTTTAACTAGTTAAACAATGTTTTCTTTATGATATGACAATTGCAGGAAAAAAAAAATGCAGCTCTCCAGCCTCTGAGCTGCTCTTCCTAAGAGAGAATTGTGGATGGAAGATGCATGTGAAATCTGAACAGAGTCAAATTCAATATCTGGATTGCAAATACTGGAAAATCCCAGTTGCTTGTTTTTGACTTGGTGAATTGTTGCAGATATAGAGGGAAGCATACAAGTAGTTACTGGCTTACCCCTCCATGTATGTGCAGCATGGGAAGAAGAAATCTGTAATGTAAGAGCACAATTCTCTCCCTGGAGAGTATAACAAGGAATGCTTGTTAGCTGAGTGACAAACACTTATTTCCACTGCTGTTCTTGGAACATCATTAGGTTTCAGTGGCAGTCTCCTGCTTATTCTTCCTTTCTCCGGGTTGGTGACACTTGGCTCTCGAAGATCTATATTTGTGACACAGCAGGGGCATCCTACCAGGAGCCTCTTTGTTGCTGTGATGGTTTCTGGCTTCCTGAAACACGTGCCCTTTGCCAGAGTCCCCATAAACACATGAACCCTGTGATTTCCAGGAGAAGCATCCTGCAGGTGCTTGTGTGCTTTGCTGATCTGCTCCCAGTCTCATTCCCATTCAGCCTCCCGCTGTGCATTGGATGCAAGTTCCACGAGAAAGTGCAGGGGCTGAACTTGATCCTTTTTGATTTTGGACCATATCCAATTGGGACATCTAGCACAGCTCAGCAGCTGCCGATATCCACATCATTTCACACATAAATGTAACATCATTTAGCAGCAAGAGCTCCACGGGAGTGTGTTTTTCAGAGCATAAACCTACTCACCTTGGTATTCCCAGCAGTGAGAGCAAACCCTTCAACTAACAGGGAATGTCTTTGGGAAAGTCAGGCTCTCTGCTCACCTGCCTTCCCAGGTGCACGAGCATGAAGCTGCGTTCCTGTCCACATCTAAGGCGACGTAACTGAATGGATGTTCTATGGACTTCCACCCAGCTTCAGAGCCCAGAGATGAATTGGGATTTCAAAGACAAGAGATTCACTGCTCACCTGTTAGAGGTGGTGGAGTGTGCCAAGCTGGTGTATCTTTTCTCTTTGGCTTTTTTTGCCCCTGTTCAGTGTTCTGGGAAGCCGTGGGGGTTTTACCTTTTCTTGGGGTTTTTTTGAGGTCACAGCTCTCAAACAGCTGCACTGAAAGATCTTCTGCAGGGAAAAAATATAATAGAAATTGAAACTTAGGGGAAGTAATAAACCAGATGGTGAAAAGAAACACTTAAATAATAGTGCTTTAATCCAAGTAAATTAAAATGCCCAGGAAGAAAAATCTCTTAAATATTTAGTAAGCCAACAAAAGAGGCCTCTGTGCCATACTACATGGGAGTCAAGTGATTTAGGTGCTCCTTCTGTGTTGTTGGCAGTAGACATAAAATGGAGAGTGAGAGTTGTGGGCAGCTTGTGTGTTTACATATCAGAGGGAAGGTTGCATCGTTGTGTGCAGAGGTTCCATGGCCACCCCGGTTTCATCTGTAACTTTCGTTATTGTCATCACAAAGGTAACAACAAGCAAATAGATTTTTGTTTCAGGGTTGTTAAATCTTCAGCACAATTTTGCAAGATAAGAGTGAAATCATAGCTCTTGAAGGAGAGGCAAAGACCATGAATATGCAAAAAGTATATATATAAAGCATGAAGACTGGTATTAAGGAGTCTGGCAGAGTAAAGACAGCCCTGGTATGCTCAGTGTAAAAGTTGTATGAAGTAGGTACAAAAAAGGAAACTGATGATGAAGGAGAAAACATTTTTAGAAAGCTGTGCCAATGACAGCAAACGGAATGCTTGAAATCTTTTACTCAAATTGCATAGGGAAAATATGTTCAGGGAAAGCTCAGCTATATCCTAGATTTCACTTTACTGTGGTATAAATGAAGAAACTGCTCTACTTTTCTACCAGGGAAAAGATCAATAACTCTTTTTTCTTTCTCATCTTTAATTAATTTCACTCTAGAGCTTCAGCTGGTATTTATATGCAAGAAAAATGCTCTTTGTCTTTCCATCTGGCACTAGAAGTGTCAGCAGAAGGTGTAATCCATCTCTTTTCATGGGGGCTTAGTTGTATCCCTGGAGGGGAAAAATGGACACTGGACAGGACTTTATGATGTGAAGGCACCACCCCTCATTTGTGCAATGATGTCATCAAATAACACTTACCTAAATGGTTACACTGTGATTCTTGCTTGTCCAGTCTGTCATCTGGGATATCAAGTGGCTGAACATATTCTGTTGACATCATTGAAACAGGCTTTTCTCCCCCTTTGAAGATACTACACCACGTTAAAAAAAAAAAAAAAAAAAAAAGCTGCTACACATAAACCAGACATATTGGTGTCACCTAACAACTGATGAGGAGATCTTGTCTTCCAGCAGTCTGCTGACCTGATTTTTCACTCACATATGCTGTGATGCATTTATTCACTGCCTTGCTTACACACATAGTAACCTGTTTGTCCACCTACCTTGCTGTAGGCACCCCACACTAGCACAGATTGGCTCTACAGGAGAATACGGACTTTGAGCATACAGAAAGTGCAGTCTCAGACTCAGAGTAAATGGTAGGGAATAGGATGTTTTGTTCTGGTTTTCTTCTCCATTTTTTCTCAACTGTAAACTAAGGATCATATTTGGTGTTTATTATGTGAACTAACTTTAAATATGAATTCTGTGGAGTTAGTCTTACAAGTCCAGGTCCACTAAGAGATCTTGCATACCCCAGAAGAAGTAGGTGTAAAGTGCTGCCTCAGAAAGACAGTCAGTGCCCACAGACCCCCAAACCATCATGAATTAAACTTACCCATCACTTTGGTAAGAGCTTGGGAGCCCATTTCACACAGCTGTTTAAGTGTCCATGCTCTGTAAATCCCACTGGATTGCTGTTTGGGCTATTTTGTCCCCCTTTACTTATAGCTGCATTGGGTTTTGAAGCCCATCCTCACCCATCCTCCTAACTGAGCTCCCCCAGCACCTGGCAAGCTGAGATTTGATCCTGGGGCTGCCACAGATGCTACCATTGAAAGAAGAAAATTAGACCATTTTTCACTGCTGATCATTCCTATGGTTGCTTAGCAGAAACTCATCAGAATGACAAAAGCAGTGTTAAAAGGAAAAAACCTTCAACCTGAAGGTGCAGTCCAAGTGATCTCGGTATCTGCCTTCATCCAGCAACAACTGTGGGAGTTTCTTATTCACAACGTCTGTTCTCCATTTTCAGGGAATAAGAGCAGGCTGTGACTTTCTTGTAATGGGGAGAAAGGCAATGAGGAAGAGAAAAAACTGGAGACGTTATGAACAGTAGATAAAAGACAGAAATAATTGGGAAAAAATAGAGGAAGGAGAGGTAGACAAGGAAAGGCAAATAAAAGAGAAAAGTAAAAAAAAGGCAGCTGGAGAAAAACAGTGAAAAGGAGGATGGGAAAATAGGAGACTGAACTGTGGAAGTTTGATCTTGATGGAGGGAAAGAAATTACCTTATTATTTAACTGTAAATTGCAATGGTTGTTTGCTGACAAGAAATAGAACAGTAGGGGAGTTAATCTCATTTCCATGACTAAACTTGCATCTATGTAAAGAAAAATTAACCCTTGAGCAAAATCCGGTCACAGAAATATTTGCAAAAGAAAGTAGGAAAGATTGCACTGATGTAATTCTTCAGCGGATGGAAACACGTCTGAAATGCCAGTGACTTACAAATCAGTGGAGCAACACTGCCTGGCGGCAGAAAATTTGACTCAACTCACGTCAACATCAAAAGTTGACATTGAATGATACTGTATATATGGGATTCACTCTCCCTTATGTTTCACTATATACAAATATATATTAAAAATATACAAAAATTTGTCATATTCTACCAGTTTTTAAAACCTTACTGAATCAGGGACAGAGGGGGACAGTGCAATCAGGGACAAGACAATAAGGCAGACTGAAAAGTGCAGGTATTACTAAAAGCTACTTCAGCCTTGTGTGAATGAGGTCACATGCTGAATCACTGTCATGTAACTGCATGACTCCTTGGGGCACACACACTTGTAAGACATGGTGATTCAGATGAAAAATAGCTGAACTTTTCACTTTCTGGATATCAGCTTTGGATTTTCAGATAGTTTAAAGCACATACTAATTTTTTTTTTAAAATTCTCAGTTCTGGTACCCACTTGATTAAAGTGCCCAAATAAAGCTATCCTATCACTCACTAGTCCTAAAACACACAAATACTTGCAAGTAATATGATTCCTTTCTTTGCTTAAATGTTTGGTTTCCATAACAAAGTTCACCAATGCAACCAGCTCCAGGCTTCAATTAGGTAAAAATATTTTGCTAGAGACAGATTAAAAAATCTGTTTTGGTTTACTATTTTAATGCATAGTTGGTTTAATGTAGATGCTTGTCACAAATAATAAGCCTAGAGTTTAAGAAATACTGAGTGCAACTACTCTCACATATTTATAAGATGATGTAAACCTTTAAAGGCCATCTGATAACGTGACATTTAAACCAACTTAAAATGAAATTTCATGAGAAAAACCTATCTTGTAAGATAGAAGACTAAAGCTTTGAGAACAAAACTAAAGGACTGGACTTATTTTTCATTTGATCTTGAACTAGGCATGGCAATGGCTTGGGGGAAAAGTCTCCATTTTTGGTCTGCTCTTAGGGTTTGAAGGGTTGTAGGGGCTATGCAACTACATGAGAGTTAGATACCTGTGGATAGTTGTGTGTAGTGTGAAGGGACAGTGCGCTTCTCAAGGGAGTCACCCACAGGTGACCATTCTTACCTATAAGATGGAGAAATGAAATTCTGGTACACAATTCTTAGAAAAGTTTACAGGGGTTATGTGGGCACCAATATCAATACTCTTCACCACTGTACACTAAGGGTAGTGATTTCTTTGTATATTGAATACTTGGAATTTCTGAACTGGCCCTGTGTAACATATTCACAACCTGTGCTTCTCAAAGCTTCAGTAGACCATGTGGTGCATGTGGTGTTGTATGTGGATTTTTTTTTTTCCTGTTCAGCAGAGTATTTTGCTTCCACAATTGACAAAATTCCAAAGAAAAATGTGCTTATTTCGAGGATATGCATAATTATTAAAAAAACACTGGCATGTTGACAAGGATGCTACATAAATAAAAGTACTCTTGAGAGCATCCTTGTTGGATGGCATCAGTCAATCTGAATTTATTAAGTTAATTTTGATAGTTGGTAATAATGTTGCCACAGAAGCCTGTTTGGCCCCGTGTACCTATCTTCTGAATCCAGAGCAATTCCTAAGAACATAGAAAGAAGCAGAGGAATAAACAAAATTTATAAAATCTGTGGTGAGACATCGGGAGTCAAGGGGAATGGTACAACATCTGGCTGCATTTGGCTTCTTCCTTCTGCACTCAGCAGGCAGCCTTGGTATCCTTCTCATAAAACACGCACCTTCCCCCATAGCCCATCCTATCCCAGTCCCATGATTTCCCATCACCTGGCAAATCGTGCGAATAAAGAAAGACTACAGTGGTCAGAGTAGAAAATAGATGTCCTACAAGTAGAAATCCCCAGTGTTTCTCCTTTGCACTCCAAGCCTTTAATTACAAGTTTTACTGTATGTTTAACATTACCTCTCTTGGAGTGATGCCTTCCAGGGTACAGAAGATGGCTTCATGCTAATGCGAGAGTTTTTTCTTCAGTTATTTAGGCACTAGGCTGCTCTCCACAGGCATATGGTCAGATTACTCTGATTTTTACTTTTATGAAGCATATTTAAAACCTCTTTAGCAAATACTTAGATATTCGAAAGCCTGATCTGAGTGCCTCCCTCTACCCAAAACTTTCGCTACTAATAATAGCATGGATACAAAAGTACCACAGAATTGTCTGGGAGCAGTTTCTTCTCACACACAGTGTGTTCTGGGTGCTATTTCAAAAACTCTGGCTGGGTTGTGGACTGATTCCCACTACTAGCTATAAACTGGAAAATAAATAAAAAAATATTTATTTGATTGATTGAAAAAATCTGAGATACGTTTGCACAGGTTCTGGTCACAAAGATTTTGTCTTTGGAGACAATAAAAAATACAAGGTCTTTCCTAATTTTTTCCTTGAGGTACAAATTAACCCCTTGCATATGCCAGACTTAGTAGTGACATAAGAAGTCCTTATACCAGTTTCCACTTTGCTGGCTTGTATTATCTGACCGTGAACTGTCCCAGGAGTTAAAGTTAATGCTTTAGTTTTCTCTAAAACACTCTCCTCCCCAGCCCATTCCCTGTGCAGTGGGAACCCTGTGCTTTCCTGATCGTCCCCAGAGGTGATAAGGCAACTTGCCTTGCTGGTGGTGGCTGCTAAAAAAAACCCAAAACAAACAAACGAATCCACACGCTCCCTAAAAAAACCACAAAATCAAGAAGCCAAGCAGCCTGGAGGAAAAGATGTGGCTGCAGTACTTACTGAGCGGTTTGAGGCAGTGGGGAAGGTGCAGTTTGCCGTCGGGGCTCACTGGAGTATCGTTCTGCTCTGGGGCTGCAGCTGATGCTCTCGCCCGGCTTATCTAGGGAGCCGTCGCTGTGGCAACGCCGCACTCCTCCCGGAGGCTGGGGAACACCACACCGCTCCTTCCCCACCAGCCGATCCTAATCCTGGTTCCCTCCTCTTGCACAAGGTGCAGGGGCTGAAGGAGAGGCAACAAGATGCAGGAGAGACCAGCAGCAGCTCAAGGCTGAGGCACCATTCCTGCGAGATGACCGAGAGGCGCAGATGCTGTTGCTCTCAGAGAAGCGAGGGAGAGTGTGAAACCTTTGGCACAGAGAGCCAGAAGGTGAGCTGCAGCGGCTGTGTCTGCAGCTGCAGAGAAAATCACAAGGGGAGGGAGCAAGGCTGATGCTGTCAGGGCCCCAGGGGAAAGCTGAGAATGAAAGTGGAGCAAGAAGGCAGGGCACACATCCAGGAGCAGCACCATAGGTACAGAAACTGTTGGACACTGTCTCCGGCACTGAGGCTCAGTGATGACTGCATTTTTGTGTATATATCTGGCCATAACTGGTTATACAAGCGTGGTGTTTATGGGGCCAGGCAGGGAGTCTTCCATGACTTTGGTTTGCCAGCAGAGACCAGTCTTTCCTATTTTAGCCCATATCTTTGGATGGAACTGTTATTTCAGCTGAGGGAAAGAAATAAAAACATGCCTGACATTGGAAAAGCTCTGGAAGAAATCTCTACTACTGCCACTCAGTGGTGGGACTCTGAACTGCCCCTCTCTTAGTATTTTTGGCAACAAAAATGTCTTTGTCTATGCCTTGTTATTAAAAACATCCTTAACAACTCTGACAGCTCACAGCTGCGGTTATCTTCTCTTCTCTTCCCCCACTCAGTGACTGCAATTCAAAAGCACCAGTGTGCACGACACACTTTCTTTCATAAACAGCATATTGGACAGAAGGCCTCAAGGGGCAAAGTGCTAATTGTGCTTCACCCTTGAATCCTTTATGTATCGTATGTGCTTCTACAGAATGCCAAGCATGTTAAATGCTCTAAAGGAACCACCTGAAAGAACTGTGAGCTTTCTTCATCAACGCCTGGGCGAGACAAGTACATTCATTACCTTGCAAAGTGTTCAGTCACTTGTGCTTTTGTGTCTCAGTGGCCCATCTTTAAAAGCAAGTTCATAAATGCTTAAATTATTCCTGAAAAAATGGAGCAGAGGCTCCTAAGATTTTTGGTGAAGATTACTATTTCTAAAAAACCCCCTAAAAAACAACAAAAAGGCCCCCTCCAAATTCCTCAAACCACACAAACCTCAACTTTGCTTTTTATGAGTTGCCCATCTCTGTCATTGTCCAGACCTCTCTGTTGCAGTAAATTTTAAACTAAAAACTCTAATTTTCACTGAAATGTCTTTTATTTAGAAACACAATTATTTCATATTTTTCTATGAAGTCAGAAAAATCAGAATGAGGTGAATGAAACAAAGTGGTCACATCAGAAATACTTTTGAAACTCAGCCGAAGGTTGCCATTTTACTGACCTGATTGAAAAAGTCAGTCAGTCATTTATAGCACTAAAGAATTCCCTGAGGACAAGAAAATAATTTCCTGATCTAGCCACCACATCTCAGGGTAGCTTTGGGAATATTACAAGATAGGTTTACTCAAAAGGAAAGCAGCCTATCAGCTATATCAGCAAGATTACACATCCAGCCCTGGTCACCTTTCAGAATTTTTAGCTACCATGATGCCATGAAGCATTTAACTGCAGCAGCAGGTTTGTCCCGGTCTCTACTGGATGTCTGTTGCATTATCAGGGTGATGGAGGATTTACTGTCAGATGTGGTCTTTTAAATGTTTACGGTTGTTGTCCTGCTTGTAAGAGTGTTGGGACTCCTGCCAGCTTTCTAATCTTTCCTGTTCAGTTACTTCACAAACACAACCTGGAAAATAGTCTGTGTTTGTAATAAATCTGCATATTAATCCTCTTCTCATGTACACAAGTACTCCTGTCTTGGGAAAAGCAGTTTCTGGGGAACTACTCATATAATTAAATATAAGAACATGTCTAGAAGTTTCCAGGCTAGTGCTTTAGAATACAAGCAATGCAGCTTTGACAGACAGGAAAGTAGGAGAAGATCTAACAAAAAATTCAGGTAAATACAGCACATACACGTGTATATATACACACAAATGTACATATATGCATGCACATATGTACATACAACTGTGACCTTCCTGTGCATTTGTTATTGGCCATGGGTGTGGAACAGAGCACCTGGTGCTGCCTGCAGGGGCTGAATGAGTCTGCTGGAAAGGAGAGAGCCAAGAACACCAGAGCTCACCAGGTAAGTCATGTCACAGCACCTTCCATACAAAACACTGTCTCCGAAGAGGTAAAGGTGAACGTGATTATCAGCGCCAGAAAGGCCTGTTGCCTTAAAGATGACATAGTTGTCACCTCTGTATGTTCCATATTTACTGCAGATTGCTATGAAAACCCTATAAAACCAGTACACTATTAACATTGTATACAATCCAAGACATACGTACCCCTGTGGTTCGGTGGTTTGTTACATTAAGTTTACATTTGGGTTTGTTCAGATTTTACCTTCAACCCTGGCACTACTTCCAGATGAAATAAGAGGTGCTGATAAGGTGAAAGTGAAGGGTTATTTCATTTTAACAGATCTTAGACACCTGAAAACTGTTAATAATTCAGTCTCAAGCCACTTCTTCTATGCAGTAGCATGTGGTTACATCCGATACAACGCTCACACCATCCTGATGTGCTTCAGCCCACCTTCAGCCTGTGCTCTTATTGCATGTGAAAGTTTACTGTGCAGCACAGAGAGTTTGTTCCAGGTTTATGCTAACTCCTAAGCTGCTGCATGCATGTTCATGCCCAAAATAAATTTATATGTGGAAAATTAGGGAATTGTACCTTGTAAGGACCAAATTATTAATTTAGTCCCTTTATAAATGTTGTCATAGGTATAAAACAGACTACAGTCGATTAAATAATTTACTTTGCAGCCACAACAGTTTGATCAATAGGTCAATGGGCTGTGCTGGATTCTTAATCAAACAGATTGCCTCCTGTACAGTCAACACCTGTCTTTGGTAGTTTCCCTTTAAGTTGTGGAGGTTAAAAATGCAGAAGATCAAAATCTTCACTCAATGTACCTCACTTTTCAGACCTACTATTATAAACATTTACATTTCCCCCGTATGTAATTGTATATGCATATAGCGACATAAGTTGCATTTATCACAGACACAAACATAAAGAGATGTCATATTTTTGAAACAGAAGGCTCGATGAAAATCAATGCCACGTCCTGAAAAACAGCATATTTGTCCCAGGTCCAAGAGGGAAATAATTTGTGTTTATTGTACTGCTGAGTAAAGCCTTTAAGTCTGGAACACTCTCTAAGGCTTCCAGAGGAGTCTGGGATTTATATCTACCCTGACAGATGACTTTCATGCAAATGTCTTTCCTGCTGCCCCTGCAAAGGTTAGGAGCATTACAAAGGAAACCTAAAAGTCTGGAAGTCAATAGCCCCATTTAGAGTGGCAAAGGAAATTTCTGTGTCAAGAATCAGGGTCATGCCCAGATTCCTTGTGCAAAGCCAGGGAGAAAAAACTATCACACTAAGTTCACATGAAGATGGTTATGGGTTAACCTGTGCTTTACATTTAGATAAAAAATTTTATCATTCTCTGATGTATCTAGTTTATAACAAAATCTTCCTTCTTATTCCAGGAGAAGCAAACCAGGAGAAGACATGGAAATAAAAAAGATGTGGCTTTTCATGAGGTAGAAAGATTTATAAGTTTGGTGCTTGTAAAGACTCCAGTGCACAATTTTCATTAATCTTTATGTCAGAGGGCTTTGGGAGAGTTAATTTTAGGGAAAGACAGAGGTAAAGTCCAGGAAATGGCAGATGGCAATGAAAAACTATATTCCAGGGAGACTTAGAACAAAGCGGTAGCAGATGACCTCTGACCCATGTAATTTGTGCCTCTCCTTATATCCGTCACTCTTATGCAGCACGGAGCAAGGTGAGAGCTGGGGTGAGGTTAAAGCCGGCCTTTACCTCCTAGAGGAGTCCCTCTTCCTCCCTTTCCAGGAGCATTAGATCTGTCAAATTGCTCCTTTTTCTGGCGTTGCTGTTTCTCACTCTGCGTTCTCGCTCTGGTTAATTATGTGCTGAACCAGTGTCTTCCTGAGTATGGATACAAAGGGGTTTTTCTGCTAAAACACTGTGGATTTGCAAGATTACATAATTTCCAACTCTTCATCCAAGGATCTTTTTAAATAGCGTCACAGTCTTCCTGTACTTGGAGCTTAAAATATTAGACAGCTTCTAAAACACTGCTGTGTTCACTCCCCTTTTTAACACCCTCCACACTGCTTTATTTTATTAGACTGAGAACCGAGAAAGAAAACAACTTCTCTGACTGGAAATTATACATATGAGTGTGAGAAACATCAGTGCCTACAAAATATGCCTATCTCTCAGATTAGAGACAAAGACTCATTGGTAAACTTGGACTGTCCCTCAGCCGTTTTTTGCCTTGCAGCAGGATGACAAGAGTTGTAGATGTCTGTGAACTTCCCTGGCAAACAATATTTCAGCATCTGTAATCCAATAAACAATTTATTAAAAGAGGAATAAACTAGACTTGATTGAAACCACATCAAAAGTCTATCAACAGAGGACATGAGACAAAAAAGTGAGGAGCAGAGTGAACCACATAAGAGGGTTTTCAAAAAAACTCAGGGAAAGTGAATACTGCCTCCTCTCAACTTCTCTGAGTTTCCAGTTTACTGCAAGCATCTTGAAAAATCCTTACTGGCTCTCTGTTCTTCACATTACAGCAGCACCACAAACATTTTGGTGTTACTGCCCTGCCATGCAATGAGCCTGCATTGCTGTGCTGACAAACTTCCCGTTTGTGGGTGACTTGGGTCTCGAGAAGGGGATCTGGCTGACTTGTTCAGCATTGCTCAGTCAGGGGCAAGCTTCTGCATCTTTGTGTTTTTTTCAGCACTTCCCCTCTGTAGGAAGAGACAAGAACATACCTTTCCTTCCCCTGAGGTGTTCGGTTTTTTCTTACAGCTTGAGAAAAAGTCTTATAATCTGAAAAATTCAGTAAATGGAAAGCTGAAATGGGTTAATTGTTGCTGGCTAGAGACTACAGAGGATAATAGTTCAAGGGAGCAGTGTTCTACATGTCTACATGGCCTCATTACTTCATTCTGAAGTAGTATCACAGTGAAAAGTGACCATTTGGGTTATGTGGGGAGAACAATGCCAGGGTGATGTCATGGAGAGGAATTTTTGTGAAGCTGATATGCAGCTGTTGGTATCTATTTCAGTTACATTAATAAAGACTGCTTCAAGTCAAGCAGTGCCCAACCATAAACTGCCTCTTTGCCTGTTGTTTAATTAAATGCTTGTTCTTTGCTTAGGGTATTCGAACACCTAATCAATGATGAACAATAACTGAACAATAACTGCTGATATCAGGAAATTTTGAAGAGGCAGATGAGAGATGCCTCTCTTTTTTAATGGTCCAATGAGACCACAGAGGACTTATTTTTCTTTGCCAGGGCCAGGAAATTATCAACATGAAACATGAAAGAAAAGGCAGACAGATGTTTCAACAAGTTGGTTTTGAGAGCAAGTTGAGCTGAACCCTCTTTTCTTTACATAAAAACTTAATCATCGAAGATATGATGTTAAAACCAAACACCATGAATTTCCAACCACAAGCAAACCTCACTGACGATCTTGTCGAAGAGTAAGGTAGGGTGCCCACTTTCTACAGCCACTGTCACAAATGCTCTTACATACGTGGAAGGAGGATCAAAGACGTTGTGAAAGCAGCAGTATGGGTCGCCGCTGGAGGTGCTCCGGTGAAAGTAAATCCAGCCTTTCCGTTAAACATCTGGATGCACTTAAAACCCCAAATAAATGCTGCAGGTGCATTTCTGTAAAGCCAGGAGGGAGAAGAGCCTGTTCTCCTCCCTGCTCCCTCTGCTGCCCTCCTCCGGAATAGCGCTTTTATGGCTTCCCCGTTAGAGCAGCCAGAAGAGGAGATGATGGTGTTAGAAAGATGCAGGGGAGAAGGGTGGACATATGCCAGTGTGTGTTCCACTTAATATTCAATTATTCATGTCAAGTGAAACAGCTCCATCCATTTAGACAGCTTGCATCCGTCCAGACCCTGTGACACTCCACAATCGTGTCTGTAAAATACACAGAGTTGGTTCGGGATTTGCTGGAGATGGTATGCATAGAATGGAGATGGAACTCAATTTCCTGGGGCCCGTAGGCAGGGCTGAGCACTGTTTTCTGAGCAGCAAGACTTGTTCCCCCTCCTCAGCCAGCACAGACATTGCTCCATTTAGTAGAGGGAATCCCTGTCCTTAATCAGCATGGGCAGATCTGGGAAATGAACCCCATGAGGTAAGTTGTCTGCTAGGAGTTTGACTCTATGCATCTGACTTGAGTAATTTATTGCTTTTTGTGAGATAGCACATGGGTAGTTGCTATGACCTGAACACAGGAATGCACAAAACAGACTGGAAAGTAGCTTCTTGCTCTAGCTTCGCTGGGTTGGCTTCTGCCAGCAATAGTAGAAACAGCCATCAAAATTAAAGTTGTAAAAGCTAAGAGCTTGTCTGTACTTCTGCGGGGAGCATATATATTGATTAAGAAAAATGCTGATGAGGACTCTCTAAGAGAAGAAATAAATACTCAGATTTTGTAAAAATTTGCAAATCCACTTCTCTCCTTTCTAAGTATTTTTTATTCATGACACACAAAATTTGCAGTAGTCTTACGTGTTGAATCAGCACTGGAAAGACACTAGCCATCCCTCATTTTAAGTAAAAGGACTTAATTTTAGCCAGAAGGGGAATGGAGGATTATTTTTGCTAATTAGTTCTGCAAATCATTCACTTAGACAATCGCTGACTCTTTCGGGACTGAATGGACAGTGTGAAAGCAATGCTGCATCATTCTTGCATTTCTCCAGGATTCAGATATGAAAATTCAGCTGGCCGCATCTATGGTATGGCTGGCCTGGTTATGGGCACCACTTCTTTATACCTTAGCAAGGTATAAATAATAATGTCATGATTGAGAACATCAGGACTTCTTCCATCTCATAAAATTAGGAAGAGGGAATAGTTTTGTTAGTTATTGAATTTCAGCTGTTTAATTAGTGTTTACAGTATCTCTCCTTGAAAATAGCCATGTGTATTTCATTCCCTATTTGCTTGTTTAATTTAATTAAATCAATTGTTGCACACCTGTTTCCACTTACTTAAAACATGCACTATCTGCAGCATATCAAATATGAGGTAACATTGAAAGTAATTAATATTTCTCCTTGAAATGTTTCTTTCAGAACAGTATTATTAAGACCCCAAGCAATAAAAATAATCATGTATCTAGCTTATACCTTAAAACACCAATGGACGCATAATCATCTTTGGAAGAGTACCAGCAGATTTGAAGGGACAGATGCACAGGAACAAGAGAGTCATCTGAAACATTTCATAGGAGATGGCAGAAAAACCTTTTCTTTCCCTGCAAACTGACACTCTGTTAATGAATGCTGGGAAGAAACAGCTTCAGAGGACCCAAACAGGTATTTCTGAAGCTATAACAAGGAGAGAGAGGTTCATCTTTGCTGGACCTTATGCCCAAGGACATAGAAACGTGTATGCCACTTATATTCTTAATAAGATACAGAGTGACACAACCAAGTAACTTCCTAGACTTCCTGCTTATTGGGAAAATCTTGGACAAGGCTTAAAACCATAAGGCAATTAAAAAAATACCAGAAATACGTTCCCTACCCACACACCCCCCTCCACCACCCTTTTTTATTCCATTTCATTATCTTTGTGGGGGCTTTAAGTACATTGCCATCTGCTGGAGAAGAAACACATTCTGTCAGATGTGAAGGTTGGGGCCGCCTTGGCTGTAGTGACCATGAGACCGTGGAGTTCAGTACAGGCTAGGAAGAAAAAGGGCAGCAAGCAAGGTTATGAACATGGACTTCAAGACAGCTAAATTTAAACTCTTCAGGGATCTCCTGGGAAGAATCCCGTGGGAACGGGTTCTGCAGGGAAGAGGGATCTAAGAGAGTTGGTTGATATTCAAGGATCACATCCTGTGAACCCCTTTGCTCATCTGTGATCCTGACATGCTCCTAAGTGTCCTTGGAAAGACGAACAAGTGAATTGGTTTCCCTGGATTTCTGAGCAAAGCCTACATCAGGTTACGTATTTCATTGAAGGAACTCTACCAACTGATATCTTTAGGCTCCCTTTAAACTGGTGAATCTACACATAGAAGAACAACTTCATTCCTCTTTGTCAAGTTTGAGGCATCTTACGACCATTACACCTGCTCAACTGTTGCTCTCTTTCTGCTTTTCCTGCCATGTCTGCCCCTTGTTTTCAGATTCCTCTGTCCCATCCACAGCTACAACATTTCCTCTATGCTGCTCACAAGTCCTTTTCTTCACTTCCTATCTGGTTGGTAGTCAGCCCGGCTGCTGCGTGCTTTGGCAGCAATTACTAACCTAGGGAGCCAGGATGCGGTCACCAGGCAGCAGCTGGATGTCACCTCATGGCATCACAGGGCTATCAACTCCCAGAATGAGATTTCTTTTCAAGTTTCCCTGGATATCTCACTCCAGCTACCCTCCACCCTCACCTACACACACACAGAGACACACACCCTACTCACTGCTCTGTGGATTAGCTCAGCAGGAAACCCAGTTCTGAGAAGGGTGTTTGTCATACTTGTCTGGCCTGGTTTGGGATGACTCAGTTGCCCTTGCTTCCACTTCTCTGTTTGTTAAATGGGACAAGGATGTAAGGAATCCAGGCTACTGTGCTTCCAACATGCTTTGCTCTGGTTGGAGAAACCCTAGATCTGGAACAAGTCTCCAGATGTAGAGAGATCATTATTGCTGTTCCTTGTAGATGAAAAATTAAGGGCAGTGAAGCTCTTTTGCAGGACATTACTGTCACTAATACAATTGACTCTAGCATTCAAGTAATTAGGTTTTTCATTTTTCCCCCCAAGTGATTATAACTATTTACTGCTCTCCATAATTCCTTTCTCTGCCAGTAGCTTAGCAAAAGCTCTGTAAAGTCCAGGCAACATTTAAAAAGCTAATTTACCAGCAAGACAATACTTGACTACAGACTTTCACACACATACACACACCCACCCACCCACCTTGTTTCACTGTAGGTTTACAATAGCTTGACTTGTCTGTTGTAAAGGAAACTGTACTTGTTGGGGAAGGTGCACGTTACTGTATCTTCACAGACTGGGAACTGACCTAAAGTAATTTCCCAAATATGTGTCCAGGGTAAAGAAAGTGGTAGTGTACCATAATACTGGGGCGAGCAGTTTCCTTCACCACCTGGCACTGGCATTCTGCTCCTTTTCATTACTTCTAGCAACCTGTCACCCTTAACAGATTCTTGCATTATCTAAACTCTCTGTGAAATACTGGCTGCAGTCATTCCTGGCGGCACCTGGTTAATCAGATAGTACAGAGGAACTGGAATGTTTTAGCTGTCTGTATTTGCAGAAGCCTTTTGCAGGTGACAAGGCCAGAGATTGACAGTGACATGCAAGGGATATCTGTGGCAGATCTTCAGGTGATGTCCCAGAGAGCCCTCAGACTCCCTCAGGATAAGAGGCTGGGGTGGGGAGAGGAACGGAAGGAATGGACAACTTAGCTGCCAGATTTTGATCTTGCCCTTTCACTGTTTCTGTGACTGGCCTTACAAACTTTTATATTTTAAGGGATGGGGGAAGAAGAAATCAGGAAAAGACTACCTGTGTTTTGTTACTTGTCATGGTAATAAATGTTTCCCATATCAGTGTTAAATAGCCTCAATGGACCACACCTGTGTCCCTCTTACTAGCTGTGATCCGGGCTAGTTGAGAGAGTGCTTTATCCTTTGAAAGACAATGAAAACCAATGAAATGAAGATGGATGAATTCAAATGAACCTCTCTAGAGAAGTGAGATCAGTGTTGTTTCACAGTCCTTTAATTCCTGGCAGTCTCAGATGTTGTGATTCTGAATTTTCCCATTTGATAGCAAAATTGCCTTTGTTCATGCTTCAGCCTCTTTTACCCATATCCATTTCTACAGGGAAGACTGAAACCTTGTTTCTGGAGCAGGGAATTAAAACAGTCAACAGCCTTATAAAGTGACAGTGCAGCTGTTTCCTAACTAGCAATGGATCTTAATGAAAGTCTGCTCATCAAATTATTACCACAGCAGAAAGTAAAGATCCCAACTGATACTAGGTTGCTATTGTGCCAGGCATTCTATGAACATATTAGGAGAGAATAACTTCTCTGCAATGAATTTAAAACCTCGTTAGATAAGACAGAAAGAAGCTGTGCCAGGAGTAAGGGTCCCCCCAGAGTGAAGACCCTGGTCACAGAAAAAACATATGGTACAGCCTGGAATAAGATGTGGGGTTCTTGTCACAAGGCTCCCTGACAGCCCTAGATCAGAAAACCATTCATCTCTAGCAGCTCAGAACCAGTTTATTTGTATAGCTTGAGGCCAAGATTTGAGACTTTTTGGTTTTTTCAAACACAAATTCCAGTCCTGCACAGCAGAGGCCCTGGGCCCAACCTGGGCACCACACCACAATTCACTAGAGTACCAGAGGGAGGCAGCATGCCCAGATTGGGTAGGGCTATATTGTGCATCTAGCAGGAGGTCAAAGCTATTTTTAAAGCAACTGTGCTCATATTTTTTTGGCTGTCATGTCCCTTCTCCTGAACCTTGCCTTCTTCAAATCGTCTTTGGACTTGAAGTTGGAAGGGGCTGAATTCCCAAGATAGTACTTTTCGTGGAATGTCATGGAAGCATTGACAATAAGGCAACTGATGCATCAGCATACCAGAGAGGCTTTGATGTTTATTCATGTGATGCTCTCAAGGGTTGATTGAATGGATGCCTGATATGTCAGCTAATGGGAGCTCTTGGAAGGGTACCTTAGATTAATTTCCTTATTATCTGACTAGATTTTATACTCTCTAGCAAAATCAGTATTGGAGCTGGTGCACAAAGCAGCCTCTTTTAGCTTTGGGGTTTAAAGATTTACGGGGGCATCAGGGAAAATTGATGAAGGCAAAAGACAATGACAAAAGAAGTAAAATCCAAGTGACACAAATTGCTACTAAACTAGGGTAGGTAAAAGCAATCATTAGGTTTTGAATTTTCTATCCTTGTTTCCTAACAAGGATAGAAAATTCAAAACCTTTTCTCCCTCTTGCTTCGCTGAGGCTGCATGTTGCCCTTGCACTCCAGATACTGTAACCAGAACAAAGAAAATCCTAAGCTCTCTCTTTAACAGAGTTATAAGGATTTCAGGTGCTAGTTTCGGGTGCTAGTAGAGGCAAAAGATACTGAAAGTGCACCTGAGAGCAAGGAGAAGAACACTGCTGTAACCCTATGCATCTTTTCCATATCTGCTCTGATATATATCGCACGGACCTTTGTGGAGCCTCATCAGTCCTGTGGAAAGAGTGAATGGTTCTACCTACTTTAGTTTAGGAGAGGTAAAATGGGGAAGAAAGAATAGTTTTACTGAAATACTTCAATTTCTTTCATTTTTTATTTTTTTGGTTTTATTTTTTTGACAGAAGTCCTACAGTGTCACAATGTCAGTTTTCTTCAGATTTCAAATTTGCAAACTGCTTAATGCTAATGCTTTTCACAAGTAATGTAACTTCCCCACCCCTCTAAGATATGAGCCTGCAAGCTAATTTGTATTGTAACTAGCTAAAGCATTTGTGATACTCAATCAGATATATCATTATTTAATCAATTCTGTTGGGTTGTCATTAAGATTGTCACCATATTTGCATATGATTGCCCCAAAGGGAAATAAATGATGGATTTTAGAATGTTGGTAACACTGTGAGTTTAAGTAGGTACACAGCTGGCTGTCACATTCATTAGTGCTACCCCCGGACTTTCCTGATCACAGAATTACTGCTTGTTTTCTTTTCTCTCCAACCTTCAACAACAGCATTATGAGGCATAACCCAGCCACCTTTGTCACATGCTTGGGGGAGTTATGAAATGTAACCACTTGTGCTCTAGGATTATTCAGAAAGAAATACTTTCCCATTGCTTATTATGTTCTTTTATTTCTACAAGTTTGCAGCTTAACAATTAAAACGGTGTTGAGGATTTGAAAGGTTTTCTAGCTATACATGCAAACACATTCACATTAACAATATCTGTGAGCGTCTAAATGTTGCATATAGGGGAATGCTATACCATTCCTGTCTTGCGTGAAATTATTTTATAATTGAATTGAAATGAGGAGCTGGACTGCACAAACCAATCTAAAGATCATTCAAACAGGAAAGTTTTGTTAACGAGAGTTAGATTCAGTCCTCATCAATATAAATAGTAGAATTCAAATGGCACAAGAGGTCCTGCATGATCTTTTTAATCAAGAGCAGCTGCCACCTGCCAGTACCATCTTCTGTACACATCCACATAAGACAGGCCGACAGTAATTGCAGAATCACATACCCACACTGCTTTTATGTGTTCGGTTGCAGTGACTCTTGCAAGAAACATCTTGTTTCATGGGAGAAATTACTGGTATCGCTGAGACAAGGAAGCTTCTTAGCCATCCTTTCTTCCAGGAGACCTTCAGCGCTGGCATTGTTGTTTGTCCTTCACCATGCTCTTTATTTTCTTTCCTCAACAAGCTGAGATACAACATCTGCAAGTGCAGTCTCTAAGCCAGTGACTATGCCATATTTATTGCTTATTTCATAAAAAAATTTCCATATTTTGGTCCTGTTTTCATGCTGCCTAAAGATACTGTCACAATCACAAACCTTGACATACAAACTCTTAAAAACTTGATAGCATGGAATTGGAGTACAAATGCCATGTGGGGTCTCAAGAAAGGGGCAAATTTCAACCAGTAGAATTCATGGCCTAGCAGGCTGTGGAGGATCTTGTTAGTTCCTGTGTTATGTACCTCTCTCTTCCCATCGTTTTATTACCCTGAACATCTGTGGAAACATGGAGGTGCATGGAGCCTCAAGGCTGCTCAGCATGCTTGACTGCATTTTCTCCTTAAACATGTGCAAATTCTACTTCTGTTTGCACCTTCGCAGAGCTGTGATTTGCAACACCAAAGCCTAAATGAGACCTAAGATCCCTTTAGAACATTAAACAAACAAGACAGTAGGACATCTCACAGTCTGGGAAGTCCTAAATTGAAAGCCACACTGCTTTGAAAATGAACCAGTTGCATTTCTTTGCTGTGGTCCAAACTTGAGAGCAGTGACAGCAGGGATAACCTTGGTGGCAGAGGCCTCACCCCAGTGGTGTGACCTGTCTTTGCCACCATCCTAAGTGTCTTCCAGGGCAGGAGGGCTGCTGTGCTGTTGGGTGGTTGTAAGTTACATCAGGAGAGCACAACTGGTGTATCTGGAGAAGCCCATACCCATGAGAGCAGCCCTGCCAAGAGGGAATAGGGGGTCCTGGTGGATGAGAGGCTGGACACGATCCGGCAAAGTGCACTTGCAGCCCAGAGAGCCAAACGTGTCCTGGGCTGCATCAAATGAAATGTGGCCAACAGACTGAGGGAAGGGATTCTGCCCCTCTGCTCTGCTCTGCTGAGACCCCATCTGGAGTGCTGCATCCAGCCCTGGGGTCCCCACAACAGGAAGGACATCAGTCTGCTGAAGTAAGTCCAGAGACACTAAGATCATTCGAGGCATGGAGCACCTCTCCTATGAGGAAAAGCTGAGAGCATTGGGTTTGTTCAGCCTGAAGAAGAGAAGGCTTCAGAGTGACCTAATTGTGGCCTTCCAGTACCTGAAGAGAGCCTACAAGAAAGGTGGAGAGGGACTTTCTTATAAGAGCATGTAGTGATGGGATAAGAATGACTTCAAACTGAAAGAGAGTAGGTTAGATTAGATATTAGGAAAAAATTCTTTACTGTGGGGTTGGTGAGGCCCTGGAAAAAGTTGCCTAGGGAAGTTGTGAATGGCCCATCCTTGGAAGTGTTCCAGACCAGGCTGGACAGAGCTCTGAGCAACCTGCTGTACTGAAAGGTGTCCCTGTCCATGGAACGGAGGCTGGAACTTGATGGTCTTTAAGGTTTCTTCCAACCTAAGCCATTCTACAATTCTGTGTTTAAGAGCTAGCAAAACCTCACTGAAAATATGCATTCTGCATAAGCCACAAAACACCTCTTTTTTTTTTATTGCTGTTATCCAGAACAGGGGACTTTCTGAAGCTCACTCAACCTTGATACACCACAAGTAATTATTTTGTACAACTTTCAACATTTGGGGAAAATAAATCTTGTTATTCATATGTGAATATGTGTTCCCACGTGTGTGAAAAACCTTGATCCTCTGTAAATGTTCCATCAAATCTGACTGTTCCCAGCATACTGTGTTGTCTTTCCTTTCTCTAAGACGTAGCTGCTGCATCGGCATCTGCACAGATTACTGATCATTGACTATGAATGTAAACATTTCAACCAGTGCCATTGAAATTTCAAAGGAAAAGTATTTTTTTAAAATACACCTGTAAACTCCTGTAATACTGATTCACTTTACACATTGTAGAAAATGCGACGAACAAGAAAACTGAGGTGAGAAAGGTCTCGTTGATGCTTTTTTTCTAGCCAAAAGCAAAGCACATTTCCACAGCTTGTTCATAGGAGAGCCCAGTGCAGACCTGCTCGTCCCTAGCACAGGCTGGAGCGCTGACCCTTTCCTGCACAGCTGCGCTCGGTGTTGTGCAGCATTTCAAGAGAATAACCATCAGATGGCAGCAGCACACAAACCACCAACTATTTCTGAAGGCTGGCACAGCCAAGTTTTTATCCATATCCTTCTGCAAATTCCCTTTTTCAATTATATTTAAGCAGACAACAGGTAAATAAACTATCTTATTAGAATAGTTATATTATTAGAAAGAAAATAATACACTCCAAAATGCACTAGAGGCGACAAAACTCCTACTCTTATTCAAGTGAGCCATGATATTTGTTAGTCCCCTGCTACCTTTGAATTGAAGAGGAATTTCATGTCAATCATCTTACACAGTGTGACTGAGCTAGGGTGTAGAAGGAAGCTTGAAGAACGGAACTAGCTGATAACAACCTGTAAAGCTAATCAGTAAAGAAAAATGAAAAAAAAAAAGTTTGTTTCCCCTTCTCCATACCCAAATCAAACAAGCACACAGAGTGTACAAAATGGGTGAAAGATTCACCTGTGACTGCTCACCAAGCAGAACTGTGGATCTTGGTGCCACCCAACTGCACACCCTGAACACCCTAACAACGCTGGGAAAACTTTCCCCTTTCCATGCCCTCTGCGCATGTCTTGAGGTGGTATTCAAATAACCCCAGGGTCCTTCCTGGCTGTGTCCCTCCTGGCTGCTGAAAAATTTAACCCTGTCCTGGCCAGAACCAGAACAAATATGTACATTTTTGCTAGATCCTGCTACTTCTACCTGGTCAGCAGTGCCCAAAGCACTGGAAAAAATTCTTCACTGAAAGAGTGATTGGGCACTGGAATCGTCTGCCCAGGGAGGTGGTGGAGTCACTGTCCCTGGACGTGTTTAAAAAAAGACTGGATGTGGCACTCAGTGCCACGGTTTAGTTGATGAGGAGGTGTTAGGTCATAGGTTGGACTTGCTGCTCTCAAAGGTCTTTTCGAACCTGGCTCATTCTGTGATTCTGTGTGATTCTGTAATTGAAAGGCTAGAATAGTTACTGACTTTGGGCTGTTGCTTTCTAGAGATCAAAAATCAGTTACAATAGTTCTCTTTCAATGATAATAGCCATTAAACTCCATTCAGGGGGTTTAAAATTGTCCAGCTTAGTAAGCTTGCCTCTCTTTTGCCAGTGACGTTTTCCCAAGGAAAAATGCTAAGTTTAGCAAGCAGTTGACAAGTATGTAGAGGAATCACACAAAGATCTCCAGAGCATAAAAATACATTCAAGACAACACCAAAGGCCCTCTTCTCAGAGGTGTCACCAACAGTGAGGTGAACCAATGCTCTCAAAGCAATGTGGTGCCATCAGAAAAAGTATGTATGTTCTCTTAAAGCTCCCTCAAAGCCTGAGTTGGATGTGGGGTTTGGATTTTGAATTTTGCAGCAGGGTTCAAAAGATCAGACTGTCAACTGGAACGATTAGTATAGCAACAGGTAGGTCTGTGACTGCACAGTCTCTGATATTCCTGGGGTCTGTTGAGGGTATGGGAAGAAAAGCCAGAAATGGAAATAGCAGAAAAGGCCTTTCAAGGACTCAGTACAACTTCAGAACAACTAGATTTCATCTCTTGTGTTAAAGACTATCACTTGATCTAAACCAATCTCTTCTTTTTTAAGTATTTGTTTGTCGTCCTGGATACCTAAGATTTTATGGGTTTTTTCCCCCCTATGACTTAAACCACAGCAGGTTCTATAAGCTTCACTGGGCCTTGAGTATGCAGCGTGTGCATTTCCTTTTTCACTTCAGCCTGCTCAAGTAGGACCTGAAATATGACACACACATGCAACAAAATGACATAAATGTGCAATGACTTTTAGGAATGTTCTCACTAAAGATTGTACAACCTTCTAAAGGCCTTGGGATGCTGCTGGACTCAAGGACTGCAGAAAGGGTATCCTGGCACCACTGCTGGGTGGGATGACCTTATAGAAACCATTTCAAAAATCTCGTAATCTTCCTTTCTTTGCTGCTCATATGGTGACATCGCCACATCCTGAGTTTTCATCTTTATATCCATTGCTGACTTAGGCATATACAAGTGTGTGAGATACATCAAGGAGGACCATGGTAAAGTGAAGCAGACAAGGTATTACCAAGAGCTGCAGAAGTAAATTGGTTTTCCAGCAGGACTTCTGTGAGTAAAACAGGCAACTCAAGATGTTTCTGTATGGGAAAATAATACCAGAAAGTTTGAAGACTCATCATTTCACAACTTTGCCTTTCATTTTGCTCTTTTCTCTCTGCTTTTTTCTGGGACCACAGGACTTCCCCTCCAGACTTATTCAGAACATAAAATGCATTAAAGTGCAGCAACTTCCTCTTAATGTTATTTACAGATCCTTTATGTAAGAAACAGGAAAGAATAAGAAGGCATTTACATGCTTCATGTAAATAAGAGGGGAATGATACAGGTTGTGGCACCATAAAAAAAGTGCAGGCAACACAAAGCAGCTAAAAAGGTGTACGTCTCTCTTGTGCCAGGTCACCTGCAAGAGGTAAAAGTGTTGCAAAGAGGGATCTATCCCTTATGAATCTATTATTCATCATGTTTTATGATGGGAGGATTTATATTTGGACACTGTATGTTTTTATTAACCAATGACAAATTTTAACATAAATGTCAGGTGGTATCAATGCAAGAATAGTTGTAGAACATTTTTAAGTTAAAGCTCCCAAATTTTGACTGCAGATTTAGCAAGTATTCCCTTTGTCTCTTTGCCTTTCCCTTTTCTTTAATATATACTTAACACTAAGAGTCAGTGTTCTAGATGAAGAAAGGCAATGTTTTGTTTGCACTACAACAAATATGAAATCCGAAACAGCTGTTCACTTCTTAATATTGAAACCAGAGAAAGGCACATGGAAAATCCTTTACTCTTTAAAGCATAGGAAATATCCATACCTTTTCTTCCTGTACTTTTGAAGACATTTCTCCTTCAGTTACAGGCAGAATTTACAATAGATAATGAATAATAAAAAGAATTCACATTCTTGGTACTCAGTCAAGTAAAAGAAATAACCAATTGCAGTCTGTGAATATTGCCATGATGCCAAACCATCAGAGGAGCTGGCGAGTAGGAAGAGTGAAGGTGTGATAATTGAAAAAATTGCTACTTGGTAAGTCACAGGAGCTAATGTGTTAGCACAGCATGTGAGGAAGCTGGGACATTCCCAGCTGCTGCAAAAGCCGTATGTATATATGTGATCCCCAGCACCACTCGTTGGGACAAGACGAATCACAAGCTACCATGTCACAGGGAGCCAGATGGAGGCGGTTACTTGCCTGATTGATTGCCTCTTGGACTACCAAGGGCTCTTCCAGCGAGCTAATGAGTTTCTGTTGGCACCGGAGTGCCTGGGAGCAGTGTGTCTGCGTGGGTCAGCGCTGTGCAGGAATTGCTGCCTCTCCCATGCATGGCCAGCCTGCAGAGCGAGAGGCAAATGAGCACGGAACAGGGAGGAGTGGGTGACTACAACACATACCCAAATAACACTGACTGCCCGTGCCTCCCTGACAGGCGCTGCTGTTAATGAATTTTCAGGCACACACTGAGTTAATGGGGTAAGCAACATTCACACATCGTTTAGTTATACTCGGTACTTTACAAAGGCTAATTGAAAAAGGGAAGGAGCAGCAGGGGTGGGAGGGGGGAAACAAGACAAGGGAGGGAGTGGAGGGAGAGAACAGCTCTATTTTTCAGGTGCTGAATACAAAACTTCTGCAACAGTTGAGTTTACATGCAAGCCCACGCCTCATCAGAGCAAAGATACAGCGAGTGGAGTCAAGTATTTCTCCCCTGCACAGAGCATCCAGCCCCATATCCTGCCCAGCCAGCTCTCTCGACTGTGAGCTTTAGTGTATAAACAGCCAATAAGTAAGGACAATAACTGTAGCTTCCCGCTGAGAGCTAACTCTGCCCATCATGCATTTGCTGGGTCCTAATACAGGACAGTCAATAAAGCTTCATTACAGAACAATGGAGTTAGCTGCCAGAGCCTACAGATTTGAATAAACAACAAATAAGCAACATCTGCTCCAGCATATGTGTATGGTAAAAAAAAGTCACAAAATAAAAGAATTTGTAAATGCCAAAAGCAACACTAAACTGCCAGTGCTACTGTAGAGTGAATTTTTAATTGCACATGCATACTGGCAGGCTGTGGGTATTAGTCTCACATATGTCTGGTTGCTGCCAACCTGGGAGTATAGATGAATTTAATTAAATAAGGATTATCCCTTCTCCCCAGTACAATTACTTATTTATAACAATGATAAAATTGCCTAATAAAAAAATTGTCATTGTTTTAAAAACAGGTCTAGTAAACACTCTGCTTTTCCTGTAAGTCATTCATGGGTGTTTGAAGGTTTGAGTGTCTTTTAAAATTAAGTCTCAGTATTCTGCCAAGAGAGAGGGGGAAAAAGCCTTATCATAAAGTCTACTGCAGTTAAACAGCCAGAATCTACATTATGGAGAAATATAAAGAAGACACACAGCAGTCAGGGAATTGGCTTTCATGGGGAATGTAGAAAATTAAGCAATTGGATTAAAATTGAGGCCAGGCTACAAAGCCAAGGAATAATACCACTGGGACAAGTACTTCTAAAAGTCACCCATCTCTAATATGCTTCATCTAGACAAAGCAGCCTGTTCCTGTCTATCTCCATTTCTTCTCATGTTGGGCATCTCACACTTTCACTCAGGTGAGCTCTCATTTCAGCAGGGTCATGTCAGGCTCTCATGTCTTCATCATTACTCACAGCCTTTCCAAGAGAGCCCACAGCCAAATGAGAATGGTATGATCCCTTATGGTATCAGGCACTGCATGAGACTAGAAAAATAGGCAGCCTGTGCCCTAGTGGATTTGAAGGCCAAATATCAATTCAGGCATGTGCTTGCGAGAGCTGAGATTTTCTGTGTTTAGGCTCCTTATGGACTCTATTTCCCACTTTCTCCTATTTTGAGGACCCCTCTTATAGGTCTGAGCCACATCCTGCTGAATTTAATAGGAACCTTCTTAAAAGTTAGGTATTATTCACTAACAATATTACACTCACAACTGAAAATTTTTAGACTATTTCCATGATGCACAGCAAGTTGAAGCTGCAGAAAGGCTTCTTTGAATATGGAGGGATATGCCATTTAGTAGCAGGGAGAAAAAGACAAAGGATATGAAAAAAAACTGTTTAAAAAAAGCTGGAAATCTACACTTTAAATTTAGGCCAAACATCAAAGACTCTAAAATAGCAGAGAAAGTGAGGGAGAAAAATTATGGTGTTTTAAAGAAAGTCTAAATAGTAATATGGTTTTGCAAAGGCATAAACCTTACATAAGTTCAGTTTACTTGTATGATTTTGGTTAATCACTTAACTGGATGACAATCTTACCTGAATTAAAAAGAAATAATTGCTGACGGTGTTTTCTGTCATGAAATTACTACTAAACATGCGCTTATTCATATGTCTTAAAAGAGTATTCCAAACATACTGTTATTTTTTCCCCCTTATCTTGTGATTACTGTAACTATACTACCTGTTAAATCCTTTAACTAAGGCTCTCCATAATTAAATAGCACAGTAATTTTTTAGAGATGGACAAAGAATGGAAAAAAGCGTTTGTGTGTGTGTTGTTACATTTTGATTTTTTTCCCCCATTGAGCTATGTCCACATTTCTCTTTTTTTATTTTGTCACTGAAGGTTTATCCAAATGGTGTTTTTCATTGCACCCATCCTGGGGAATTGCTATCACTTCTGTAAATACTTCTATGAGCAAGACTACTGTTATGGGTTCACATCTTTGTCCATGAACATCAAGACATTCATCAGGAAACAAAACCAAAGTAACCTCATGTAACTCAGGTGACAAATCTGAATAGCAGCCAGGACCTGACATTCAGCCCCAAAGGTTGTGAAACCACATGTTGTGAAACTGGACATGTACAAAAAGGCAGAAGATGTGGCAGGAGCAGTTGAATGCCATAGGTATGCAATAAACATCACACCACCACTAGCAACCCCTCAGGAAAATAGCAAATATATTTACAGGTAATTTGAAAACACAAAGAAACACTTCAGAACTGAATCATTCATCATTCTATTCCAGCATTTCATCCGTCAGCACCCACTATTCTTTCTTGGCAGGGCTGCTCTCGATCTGTTCATCCCCCAGCTCGACCCGGGGGCAGCACCTTGCACTTGGTTTTATTAAACTTCATGAGATTCCCATAAACTTCTTGAGCTTGTCTGGGTCCTTCTTGGTGACATCCTGTTCTTCAGGTGTGTCAGCTGCACCACTCAGCTTGGTGTCATCTGCAATTCTGCTGAAGGTGCACTGGAGCCCAGAGTCCATTGGGACTCTGAGCCATTGATTTCTACCCTTGGGATGCATCCATCCAACCAATTTCGTACCCCTTTAAGAGTTCTCTCATCAAATACATCTCCATCCACTCATACTAATTAGCTTTGATCCCTCTCTTCCCTCTCTCTGAGAAGAGAAATAAAGTGAGAGCTGAGAACCCTGTTTGATGTACCAGTTTGCTGTAAATATTGAAACGTGTGCATGAGGCTTGCTATGAAAAGAGAGGGGCGGGGGGGGGGGGGGAAGAGGGGAACACATTTTCCGCAATTTCATTTTGACATTTCACTTCCAATTCTCATTCCATCCTTACTTCTTTCTTGGTGCATTTCTAAATGACAATACACAGGCTATGTGAGAGATCTTGCTTCACTGAACATCTTCAGTCAACAGAAGATTTCAAGAGCCATCTGGCTATCCTGTACCACAACTTGTGGGAATATGATGTCAAAAAGGGACTTTTCAGATGGATGATATACTAGCAGATTAACAATGCTATTTTAATGTAGAAATATCTTTGGGGTGAAGACCTTGTATTCATTTCTCAACAGCAAAGTACACAAAACAAGAACTAAAAGCATCTAAATGAAGAAAAATCAAGACTGTGTGCTTTAAATGGTGCAATCTTTTGTATTTAAAATATGATCCTCATCTACCCTTCATGCATATTTGAACCACAAAATTGTTAGGTTCTAGCTGGGATCTAATGCACAAGCTCTGGCACCCCTAGTCATGGGAAGTTAACACCTTGTCGTCTACCCTGCACTTTGCCCTGTGAGAGGGATCCACCAAAGGCAGAAGGGAGTGTAGGCCCCCATCTGGCCTGGCTGAATTCCGTATTTCTCTGCTGGCTCACATCACCTGTGGTGGTCGGTACATGTTACTGCACTGCCGGTGAAGTGGCTGAGTCAATGGACGCATTTAATTCTGCAGCCTCTGCAACACCAAGGACTATCTCTGGTTGTGGGGCAGGGCTTACAGAGGGCACGCAGTTTTGTTTTAAAATGCCATAAGCCGAAACTTCAGCACATAAATCAGAGTCCATAGCTGAGTAGAGCTAAACAGAACTTCAGTCATATCAGGAAGTATCACTGCCGCAAAGGGCTACATGAGGTTCCTCAATGTCTCCTAAATACATGTGTCTTTTTCATGAATTCTCTTTCATAAGCCCCTTCTTCTCTACCCTCTCAGTTCCCACACTATGTATGGCTAAAACTTCTCCTTTTGCCAAAGTGTTTCTCCTTACCATATAGGTTTGGCCTCTCAATGTCCATCTGCTTCTTCTGAGTTTCCAAAAAGACTTGGATGTCAAATCCTTTTGCTACAGAAACACCACTGAGGAACCGAGTAGGGATTTTTGTGCAGACATCAGGTTCTTCTGTACCAAACCCCAAATTAAGCAGAATCTTCACGGGATCCTTTTCCCAGAACACCAGCCATTCAGTGATGCTGTGGTGGAAACATCAAGGTTATTTACATCACTGTCTTGGTACCACTTTTCTGTTGCAGTAACTATCACATCTTGTTCTTAATAAGTAATTATCTTCCCTTCTTTTCCCCTCTTGTGGGTACTGCTGCTGAAGTGGAAGTAGTCATGTTGCATTTTAGGTCCCATTGCTAAAAGATGAATATATGCTCCTCTCCCCAGAATAATCTGGTGGTACTACATCTAGATAGCTTAGCAACATTAAGAAAAGGTGTAGGTTCCCAGTTCTGCAGGCTCCCTTTGCTGGAGATCCAGCACAGACAAGGCTTGCTGCAGCTGCCGTAAGGACTCGCAGCCTTTTACCTTCCCGAGGATGCAAAGCCCACTGTAGCTTCAGGTAGGTTTGGATTTTTACAAATTCATTTGAGATCAGGTAACTGTTACTGAGAAGATTATTTTGACCATGTTCAAATAGATCAGTACATGGCTTTTACAAATTAAGACCTTGACAGCTTATTTAAAACTGTACTCATATTTGTTGATTGACATACTAATAACTTGTATTCCTTGCTGGTAATACATGGATGTAACTAACCTTTGGGGTAGACCAGAGAGCGTGTGGGAAAAGCTGAGATCCTTGCAGCTTGACATAACTGGACTTCCTGAAAACTCTAGCAGGGACCTGATTGATAAAAAAGCAATCGTGAAATGGGTTTACTTATGTACTCCTCTGTGATGTCATTATTATTTTTTCCTAGAGTAAACATTTGCATTTTTTCTTGGTTTATAATGATACATAATTGCAATGCCTTAGAAGAGGAGTTGGTGTGTGTGGCAATACATTTCTTCTCAAGAACAGGATGTACAGTAGGTGTGAGAATGTAGGTGTAAGGTACCAGTTAATTATAAAGGTGCCAGAGTGGCTCACTTCTGACAGATGGTGAATCTCTGGGGAACCTTTAGGGAGTCTGGTTTCTCTATCCACCCACTTCAGGAGATATAATTGCTCATAGCAATGTTTTGGAGACACAAGGCACAATGAGTTGCAGCAGCAGAAGTGGCACCTGAGACTGATTCTGTTCTTCACTTTTTGTGTCTGTATTTGCTAATCTGTAGCGAAATAACTGCTTTTCAGAGCCCTCACACTGTAAAAGGAATATACCACACCCCGGTAGTCTTTGTCAACTGTTTGTGTTATGCCCAAAATGAACTTTACCTTACACACACCTATCAAGATCAATAGCAAATGTTTATATGGAGTGGAAGCATTGCATTGATAATTTTTTTTATTATTGCAGGTTACTCTCAGCTCACATATTAAACAGGTCTAGAAGGATATGCAGATGTTTGAATTAACCCTGTTGATATCCGTTTGAGAGAAGGAAACTGCAAAGAAGAACTAAAAATAATTTATTTTTCTTACATTTTCCCCCTCAAAACAGTAATCTGTCAAACTAGAGAAAAGACCAAAAGATTGATTTCAGTAAATAAAGAAAAATTTTAGCCTGAGTGACAAAGTTGACAAACAGTATCACTGTGGGAAGCTCAAACTGTAGTTTACTCATAGAATAATGCAATACGTGTCAATATCCTCCAGACTACTACTGTGGAGTCACCTATGTGACAGAGTTGTGTTCTGCATTCTGACTTAGCTACACTTCCTACAGCAGTTCCAGCAGGGTAAAAGAGCACAGGATCTGTCTACCAATCTCTGCTCCAGTAAACAACCAGAAATATGCATCCAGCCAGGTGCCCTGAGGCACAAAATAGTCATAATTTCTGGTCTGGTCTTTCTTCTCAGTTGCCATGTATTAGGACAAACCACTACTTGAAAACTTACTGTTTTCTCTCTGCCTTAATCAGAAGCAAAAGGAGATGACAAAAACCTTTCCAGTCTTTAGCTTTAGGATCTGACTTTGGGCAGCTAAATGAAGCTGAGGTCCCCTTTCCCTGCCCATCAACATCCAAATTGTTAAGCACACTGAACTCTTAGCTGCTCTAGGACGATCTTAATTGTTTTTTTCTCTACAGCAAGCCTACCATTTGCTTTGACAGAAACAAGGGACACTCAGTTTGATATTCAGAGCACTGCTGGAACATCCATGTGAAAACTCACAAGGATGAGTGACTCCAGGAAATGAAGCTGTTCTGAAAGCATAACAGGTAGTGAACACTGTAATAACACTTTAGACTTTCTAATATGCTGGTAAATATAAATTTTGAGAGGGTTCTACCCATGTGAAGCCTTTGGTAAAATCTCTATCTAGAGGCCATAATATCAACTTGATCTGCTCTTTTCAAAGTAGAAGTCATAGGGCTGGTTGAGACAAGCAGTGTTATTCACTCTAAATATGAAATTGGAAGCTGATGGTATCTTCATGCTACATTTTAATCACGTGAGCTCACTCTTACTGAGAACACTACAGATAAAGCTAAATAAAAATAACTGAAGATATTTCACGGAATCACTGGATGGGAAAGGTTGGCAGGTACCATAATGGGTCATCTGGTCCAACCTCCCGGCTCAAGCAGAGTCATCCCAGAGCACATGGCACAGGATTATGCCAGGATGGTTTTGAGTATCTGCAGTGAGGGAGACTCCACACCCTCTCTGGGCAATCTGTTCCAGTGCTTGATGACCAGCATAGTAAAGAAGTTCTTCCTTGTATTCAAACAGCATGAGGCTGTGCTGAAGAGGGAAAGAGTTGCATTTTAAGTCTTCCAGATACATAAGAGAAAGTGCATAAATTCAGTGCAGAGGCTGTCAAAAGCAAAAAACTGAAACAACATTGAAAACAGTATCAACAGCAATAATTTTGCAGTACATTCAGTTTGAGTCTGTTCCTTTTGCTAAAAAATGTATCTGTCCAGTCAAAAGAGAGTCCATGAAGCTATGAAAAAAATAAAAGCTCTTTAAATCTGGAATTAAGCTCTTTTAACTAGAATTAAAACCAGAAATGAAGAGAAAAATATTATTTTCTACGTCATATCTTACAGATCAGAAAAAAAAATTTCTAAAATATTTTATAATTACAAAGAAAATGATAACTCTAACCTAATTGGCTTGATCCAGTAAATAATATAGTGGAATAATAGCAGGCTGGTGCACCTCAGCCTCTGCTCTACCACAGACCCAAAGTCTGAAAAACTGGAATACAAGCACTGGCATGCTTGGCTTGGCTTTCCACCCCCATTGTTTATGGTTTTTTGGAGATACCAAGAAGGTCAAAGAAAAGCTTTTGCCAAGAAGTGGTATTTAAGTTGGCAATTTGCCTTGATAATTGTTTGCTTAGCCTCTTGGCAAAGGAAAAGCAGAAATCAGAACTAGTCTAGCTTTTAACAATGGGAATTCTACACAAAGACAACATAGGAAAGAGAGGGTGAAGGAGTGAGTGCAGTGATAACTGACACGGGGAAAAGAATTAAAAAAAAAAAAAAAGCAGCAGATGCTTTGGTTGTTTCCCTCTCCCTGAAATAGATTGCTGCCCCTTTAAGTTTGGATGCCTCCTTGGCACACACACCAGGAAAAGGATTATACTTTACTGAGGAAGTAATGCAAACTCACCTTCCTTTGGTTACCATGGATATGGCACTACATGAGACAAAGCCTACAATTTGCATTGCAAACAACCAGGAGGACTGAAGGACACACAACACAATATTCTGGCAAAAGACTGTCCCAGGCTCTTCCTTGTGACTGATCACAAGTAAGAGAACCACCAGCTTTGGGTCTGTGTTTTGCTGTGAAGAGAAGAAAAGTAAGGGATGTTGCATTTCAGATGAGGAAGGAAGAGGCAGAATCACTCACATCTGCAGAACAATTGGCATTTCTTGTACTCCTAGTGTGAAATAGCTAACAGATAGGTACGGCAACAATTGAGCTTTCTATCCTTTTCCCTGTGGGATACTATAGCTAAATGAATATGCTGGTAACCTGGACTAAGTAATTTCCACAAGCACCGGAATGGCTTAAGAAGCAGCCAGATTTTAGGATTGTTGGGCTTTTTGGCAACAGTTTTTATCTAGCTGAGTGTCCTCTCCATTCTGCAGAAGTACTGTATAAAATACCTTAACTTTGTTACACAAAATCCAGTTAAATGAGCAGTTCTCTAAGCAGACCTAGCTGGAACCAGTGTGGAACCAGCGAGGAGGGAAATTATCTTGTTTCCCTAAAAGAAATCAAAGATGATTGTTTGGCTGTTAGATTGCTAGGTTGTTAGTATTTTTTATTATTGCTGCTTTAAGCTCTGCCAGATATACAGTCATATATCATTTTTATTTCAACTGGCATGAAATACAAATGGTGTGTCCCTGCTTCTATGGAGAGACTTGGCCAAAGTGCCATTGGCTTGGCAAAAAGAGAACTGGATTCCAAATGGTTCATCCACATATATGAATCAAGGGTTTCCTTTCCAAAGGTTCTTAGGCACAGATTAACCAGAATAGTAGATCTGATGTTGAGCAAAAATATTTTCCTCCCTTAGTTTTGGACTAGGCACTCCTCTGATGGGGCCAGGGCAGCTGCGTCATTCCAAGACACTCTTCTTTCCTCCCCGCTTCAGGAGAGTGGCCCACAGCTGGCGACAAGGCACCAGCACCCTATAAGTAATTTCCTTTGAGAAGAAGGATGTAATCAGATGTCTCTGTTCTCACACTATCATTCTCTGAGGGTATGGGGGGGATAATTAGGACCACCTTGAGTCACCCTCCTAACGGTCCATGGTTGATTTGCACCAACATAATCCCACTTACATCAGTGGATTTGTTTCCTGCTGCTGTCTGCAAGTGAGGGAAGCATCAACCCCAAACATCTTTGCCTTTTCCCTTTCCTCCAAACCAAGCAGCTGGCACCATGCCTATCCTTGGATGTATTTTCTATCACTGTTGTCATGGGGAGCTCAAGCCCACTGCCACTGTATCCCTGAGCAAACACTGGAAGCAATGAAGAGAGAGCTTGACAAATAGATTGAGTTACCTCTTTGCTCTTATGTCCTGCCTCTCGAACTCACACCCATTAGCAGTCAGATATACCCTTGAGGCCAGTTTTAGAAGCGGACAGCTACATCTCCAGACCAAGATCTTCAGATATCCTAAGGATTATTTCAGGAATTTCCAGTAGCCCTAATACTACTGATGGGACAGATTTTGCCAGGCCTTTCAGCCATTGTGCTGCTGGTGACAGGGACAGAGAAGGGGGCATGGATAAAAGGCAGAAATACTGCCCTAGCCCCATGTTGTCTATGTAAGCACAATTGGGCACATGCTGCAGTCTTTCTCTACCCTTTCATAGCACCTGGCAATGAAATAAAGCCCTGGGTCTACTCTTTCCTCTTTCCTTTCTGCACTAGCCTGTGAAACAAGTCAAGAAGGGGAGAGGGACGAAGGTGGGACTGGAAATGGGAGCAAACAGCTGAAGCAGCAGCAATCCCTCCATGCCTACAACAGCTCTCCAGGGCTTCGAGTCCTCAGCCTGCTCTTGCAGCAGTGCAGAGGGGGGATGTGTTGCCCATTGGCCACTTATAACGCTCTTCCATGTGGACTCTGCAGCAGCCACCCTAAAGCCTAGAAAATTCCAGTGCCAAGCTGCCTGTTAAGCCAAAGCAATTATTAATACTTACTATGTGCAAGTCTCCTTGAAAACTGAACTTAGATTTGTTTACTGTTCGTCTCATCCTCCTGCCCTGTGGGACCCTTTCCTTCCTCTGCTACAAAATTTATTCAGAAACAGTTTTCTTGGTATTTCTCTAAACAGGAGTGCAGCAGCCGGTAGAGATGAGTGAGGTAGTCAGGATGGGAAGTCTCTTAAATGACAAAATGACTCACAGTGAATAGCCTATGAAAAGTGCTGTCTTTAATGTCTGAAAACATTGGGCTCTGTCCTCCAATCAATAGGTCTATTCCCTCTGTGTGTTCAGTCTTCTGTTTATTTTATTAAAAATCATATTGTCACTTTAATTCTATTAATCCTGCACAACCTCAAGGGGAATGGCAAAAGCAGCATTCCCTGTGTCCTCATATCAGAGTGACAGTGAAATCTATATAGTAATGCTGAATCTATAAAAGGCAGATATCCTGCTATTTCCATTTCCACTGGTTTCAAGAGAGTTACAGACAGATATTCCAGAAGAGGCAAATGGCCTGGTTGTTTTTATTTTTAGTATAGTCAGATCCAGGAATAACTGCCCTCATTCTTGTGGACAAAGCTAAATTTGCAGCACTGAAATTTAGAACTTTTTTTTTTCTTCTTGATAAAATTAGTCTCTAAGTCATAAAGGTTACAGCAATAGTTAAGTGCACTGGCCTTTGCAATGCAAAATGATTTTTCAAGATATAGCATCAGTGCAAACTCTTTTTATGTTTGTTGCTACTTATAGTGATACGGTTCAAGTAGAATCTGGTTCTCACCAACCTTTTTATCCCTACTTCGTCTTTACATGTGAGCTCAGACTTCTTATTAGAAGATAATGGTTCAAAAAGCCATTACAGGATGGGTATGCATTTCACTAAAATATCAATAACAGTTTAACACAGATTCAGCTTGCTTGCAGCTAGTACTCTTGTCATGGATCTTGAGCAGATTCAGGTAGCTTTAGGCTGGTTCACAGGCAGCCTGGCTGACTTCCGGCAGAAGTTAACATGCTTGGTGTGTGTCAGTTTATAAGGAAAGAAACCAGATGAGGTTGATCTTGTATCTCAGATTAGAAATACTACATATTCAGCAGAATTGGTCTGACAAGTGTTTAATCATTATTACTACTTTTTTTCCCTCTGTAGTGCAAAGTTTCAACTGATTTTTTTTGTAGTAGATGGGTTTTGTCCAAAATTACTCCTGATTGAACTGACAGTCACTTCAGGTCTAATTCTGAGGCTAAAAAAGTAAATTGAAAGTTACCCACTGAAAATTTGGTTCAGGCTTCATTCACATCAGACTCTGCTAGCCTTCATAAACATTAAGTTTGACCATCTGTGAACTTGGTGCAGGAAACCCTGAGGGCAAACATTTTACTTTTCTGTGTTGCTAAGAGTGTATTTTGCATGCTGGAGTGGGCAGAGGGGACACTGTAAGCACACGTAATCTTTCTTGTTGTAGGCCAGATTTATGCCCATTAGTCAACCAAATATTTCATTTAAGCAATTACTAATCCTATCTCTGTGTCTGAGAAAACAAGGAGTATAGCTAATAAGTCAATAATTTAATCTGACTTTATACAAACCAATAAAACTACGCAGCTCACTATCTTAGATAGTGTATATTTAATTACTCAGTGACTTAGCTGTCAAGCTTTAGCCACTGGTAAGGGCATTGTCCCATGCACATGGAATAATATGGTACGAGAGACAGTCCTGCTGGGTTAGACACACCTTCACTCTCTATTCAATGTATTTGTGTGCAGTGGGACAGCAGAAAAGGAGGTTTGTCCTTCAAAGATACTTCCCTTGGCATCACCCTTCTGCCAGCAGTGCTCCTCTGGAACAGGCTTACAAAACACATGCAGCTTCAACAACGAATAAGGGAAACAAAACAAGTCTTACCAGAGCCAGCACAGGTACTGCAGAGCATGCCCTACTGCTTCTTCAGAAGCCAGAGGAGGGACAAGCGAGAGTCTACAGCAGCTCTCCTGTCTCAGCTCTACAGGTCTGAAAAACTTGCAGAGCTTTCCTTTTCCTAAAGGAAAGAGGACAAACATTTTCCTAGCACGGACTGATATTTTCATAATCCCCACCCACTTATGCCCAACCTCCCCGTTTTTCAAATACACTTTGTCTACCCTGTGTCGCGTAAGTGTTTTCAAGAACAGACGTGTTCAGGAAGTTTTGTATTGTTGAGTTCTTTCTTAAAGTGCTGTGAGAAATTGATGTGGCACAGATTTTAGGGTCTTTGGCAACTCCTTTGAGTTCTGCCATGCTGCTGATGGCAGCCATCCTTACTGTACACTGACATACATGAATGTGAAACACTACGGGCAATCCTGTGGGGTGAGGCAGAGACGGGCTGGGAGGAGATCCCAATGACAGCCAAAACTTGATTGCCTAGACAGTGTCAGTTCCTGCTATCTTCTACGGGTATGAAGGACCAGCTATCCATGAGAAGCCAGCCTATCCAATCATCAGCCCGGTGCCCAGGGATGGTGTTGATCACAGAGTTTATCGGAACAGAAAAAATTCCAGATGCCTTCATGACTCATGGAAACAACACAAAGTTCTCTCAAATATCAATCCCAATAACAAACAAGAATTAAAAAAAAAAATTAGGTGAGCTAACAAAAACAAACTCAACACTGGAAAACTAATGAAAGTTACACAGCCAAAGTCTACAAAACTGCTCTGGTTAGACTTGAAAGAAACTAACAGCCTGACAAACAAATAATCCAAGCTCGCCAAGCTGCTCTCAGCAGCACACTATTCCCAAACACACAACTGCTGTAGGGTATAACACTTCAGCTAAGGGCAAGGCCACTTCCAACAGCCCCAGTCTACCAGCGGTACTGAGCAGAGCAGTTAGCATGGGCATCACTCGGTAAATCTCCTCACAGCAGCCTCTAACTTCTACTAAGTGTTTTGGGCAAGTAATTTGATTTCTCTGTCACTACATAGCACCCCTTGTAAAATAAGGGTTTAGCGACTTGGCACATTAACATTATGGTATGCATGCTACTTTACACATTAATATTCTGTGTTCCATATGGCCATCAGAAGTCACCCCTCGTGGGGAAGGAGGGGTGAACTATCTTCTCCCAAGCCCCAAGCACATGCTATGAAGTTGGAAAGCAACACTCATGAAGGAAAAGATGACCTCAAGCAGCATTGATGAAACAGCCAGACCTTGAAACTGTGGTCAGGAAGGTTGACTAAACCAACACTGAGACTAGAAAACAAATAGGTCAAGGAAAACCCTAGGAATCCAATCTGGAAATCTGGAACTCCTGAAGGGGAGCTATTTATGTGTGAATACACATAAATAACACAGGATTTCATTAATAATTTATCCTTCCCTCTTTGTTCCTCCCAGCCTTTTCCTAGACTTTTTGGCTTCCTGCCTCATCAGTGAAGTCTGAAACACTAACCACTGGCTTCCCATGTATCTTCAGTCCATTGACTCCTGCTTGGGGTTAGATATACAAACTAGAAACTGAGTAACAGTTTCTGCACAACACAGCTGCACTGGGCTCCATCGAACTCCTGGTGTACAGCTCTAAGTAGGTTTCACTATTTCATGGCATTTTGCCAGATAGAAACAAGCTCAGCAGCCCTAGTTGGTGTTGCTGTAAGACGCAGCAAAATGCTCAGCAAAGCCTGCAGGGATATCTCTAAACACAAAATTGGGTTACGTTATGTTCGTATTGCAAACTCAACTTCATTAAATTATCATCTTTTCCCTAGAGAAATCCCAGCCTCTTTAAGAGGGAAAACTCAGGATGGATCTGCCCTTGTCCTCCCTTTATTTTCAGAGCATTCAGTGGACCATTGTACTAAAAGACATGAAGTGAGAAAAATTAGAGAGATCATTAGAAATCAACAATCTTTTCCACAGTTTTTTGATTATTAGACACTGTATCCCAATGTCATTGTGACAGCCAGTATGATGCAATTTATTCTTACCGTGTTTCTGAGTCCTGATGAAAATGATCATCAAAGGACTTCTTTGTGTGTACATTTTGAACAAGTCCAGATGAAAGGCTATTCAAATAGTTTCAGGTCAAGAGCTGGTCAAGATGAACTATTTCATCTAAGTGTTCTCATTTTGTCACAGTTATATTTTTAATGTGGAAAATGTCAAAACATGTTCTAACCAGCTTTAATTCCTTTCTGTCTTCCTCCCTCAATCTCAAATTATTTTGAGGAGAGTCATGTCCTCTTAAAAGAAAGGTCTGTCATGAACAAATATTTTAGGTTTCTGAGGGACTCAACATGATGAATGTATTTGCCAAGCAGCGGTAAGATGATCTTCAGGCTTGCCAGCAAATGTTCTGCACTTGGTGGGAAATCCCATCACATCCACCTCCTTCTCTCCACGTAGTCTTCCATTTTCTATAAAGAAAGCCTTTGCTGTGGCCCTGAGGATGAACAGCACACACCTGTCCAACCTGGGGTTATATTTTTCAGGAGTGGATTTACAGAAACAGTGCAATGGCCAAACTTCCCTCCTTAGCTCAGTGCAAAGCTGAGTTCAGAGCAAGCAGAGAGTTTCAGATTCTGAGCAGCGTAGCACGTGCTTGGAAATAAGCACAGCTCCCACTCCCTGGCTAATAAAGGCAGACTTACACTTGGAATTAAGCAAGTTGGACTTGGCCATTCAGTGATACATTTTCTGTCAAGTTTTTTTTGGATAATATTTTAAATTCTTCTTCCCAGTCTCCTAATACAAGTTCTCTTGCAAGACAGAGTACAAATACCTCATTCTGTGCACTTGCCATGCTTTTTCTGCTACTTTTTTTGTCACACAGGAGACTCCAAGTTGGAGTGCTAAAAACAATTTGTGAAAACAGCATATAAATGACAGGAACTTCCTGTCCTGTGACAGCATTCTCCCCAGAGATACCTGCTTGGTTGGAAGGTTTCTGAAGAACTTTCTTTCCCCAGCGAAAACCAGGGTTATGTTGAAATTGAGATTCATCTGCGACTGAAGCTATCACAAATGGGGATTTTTTTAATGTGCCTTTTCTTTTTTAAATTGTCCTTAAACAAACACATGTATAAATAGTATTCTCACATTGCATTTCACTACTCTGTACTGTGTTACAACTGCCAAACACTGCTCAGCAACTACAGGAAGTGGGTAAACCCCCCCATTTTTTCCTTATTACTTTCAGATCTTTATCAATAACAAAAGTGTGCAGATGTTTTCATGGAAAATAGTGAGCTAGAAAATGGTACTGTAACTTTGGAATTTAGGTGATTCCAGAATTTAGATAACATTTCCAAAACAGACATAATCTAGGATATCTACAAAGCCATAATTTTTATATCTCCATGCCTGCCTACAAATTAATACCATGATCCATGCAAAGTTTGTAGGTTGTTATCATTCCCTAAGTGTCATTCATAAAAGGGGACAGAAAATTACATCTTTTATAAACACAATTCAGATCATAAACCTTTTGGATCCTATAGAAAGATTAGAAACAATCTATTAATAAGCACAGAATGACCATTGTTTTCCAAATCAAATCTATCTTCTGTACAGAGATTCTAGTATCACTTCTGTAATTTAATTTTCTCCTTACAGGAATCTGCTCAAGGAGAGGTTGAAGCCAGGATGGATGCCACAGGCAAAATGCTTTATATAAGAACAAGAATTTTGGGGTCACTCCGTCTTTTCATTAGTTTTTCAGCCTTTGTGGCATCCTCAGTAATATTTCTTGGGCATACATATTTTTGGTACTGAAGATAGGCGATAGTCTTCGAACATACAGCAACTCTGAAATATTCCAGTTCCTCTCAGAAGATTGCTGCAAAAAAAACCCCCGAGGAAGTAGTGCAACAGCATTTGGACACAAATGTTTATGAAAATACCTGAATGATGATTATGTGAATAGATGTGCCAATTTCCACCAGCAGAGGTCATTTTCACTCTAGAATGAGTTAAGAAGCTCATAAGAAGCTGTCTTTTTATCTAAGAGAATATCTTAAAAAACAGTCCCACTCCCTGCAGTATTCACCATCAAAGCAATCTGGGGCGGGATATCAGCAAAACTTCTGTCTTCACATTTCTTGTATGTATGAGATTGGTAAGTTTAAGCATCCCTTCTGGCTTAAATATTTTTTCCTGAATATTTATATTTGTTGGGAAAAAGCTTGCCTATGCAACACGAAAATTTCCTGTAAGTCTTTGTAAAAATGCAGTGGGCAAATGGGAGCCACCTGTTTTCTCCTTTTCTTCTCATGTCGACCAGGATCAGCTGTGACTCCCTTCCCAGAGGACAAACCCCACCCTCACATAACTTCCCTGGTGGCGTGACTGTCATTGAGGGGCATCCCTGACAAACAGGCTGAGTTCACAAGGATATACATGCATAAAGCTTTTCTGAAGATCAGTTTATAAACTAAGACATACTGACATTTTAGTTTGAGGAAGGTAGTTTCTTTTAGGTTTTTAGCTTTAACAAGAGTGAGTTACTTAGAAAAGGATCTGAAATTGAAAAAAAAAGTTAAAATTTAAGAATTATCTCTTAGGCACAACTATGGCATGAACATAAGCATTTAACTGTTGTACTGTAAAAAATTAAAAATACAAACAAAAGCAAATGGGTAACATGATTCTGGTAAGTGCCATGTATGGGAGAAGGGTTGACAGTAACTATTCCTCATGTAATCACACTGGGAAACGTGTGCTGGTTATCAGGGAACTCTGATTTTTGGGTTGTCTTGTTAATGTATGGGTGAAAAGATGCTTAGAGAAACATTTCCCCCTACATTGTCAAACTGCCATTAAAATACAAGCATTCACTGGCAAAACTCTAAAATTTAGTTTTTCNCCTCATCTCTGTTGGGGTGTGGGAAAAATCGTGTGATGTTACAGATGATAAGCACTGTTATAATGTTAAACAGCACTGGTTTTGTACTGCATTTCATCAGCAGATAGCGCAATATATCCATACTGGAAACTTGTATTTTAGTTTGAGGAAGGTAGTTTCTTTTAGGTTTTTAGCTTTAACAAGAGTGAGTTACTTAGAAAAGGATCTGAAATTGAAAAAAAAGTTAAAATTTAAGAATTATCTCTTAGGCACAACTATGGCATGAACATAAGCATTTAACTGTTGTACTGTAAAAAATTAAAAATACAAACAAAAGCAAATGGGTAACATGATTCTGGTAAGTGCCATGTATGGGAGAAGGGTTGACAGTAACTATTCCTCATGTAATCACACTGGGAAACGTGTGCTGGTTATCAGGGAACTCTGATTTTTGGGTTGTCTTGTTAATGTATGGGTGAAAAGATGCTTAGAGAAACATTTCCCCCTACATTGTCAAACTGCCATTAAAATACAAGCATTCACTGGCAAAACTCTAAAATTTAGTTTTTCCCTTTACTGAAAATACAAGTTTCCAGTATGGATATATTGCGCTATCTGCTGATGAAATGCAGTACAAAACCAGTGCTGTTTAACATTATAACAGTGCTTATCATCTGTAACATCACACGATTTTTCCCACACCCCAACAGAGATGAGGATTCCACTGCACCAGACACTGTCTATAAGCATACAGTCTTCTGAGTGTGTAAAAATAACTTCTATATAAATTTAAATCATTCCTAGTAATGGAAGGAGCATAATTTTATACTTCATTTGTAGTTCTAGCACATTTTTCTAACAAGATACATCCTGAACAGGGACCAGTTGTCCCTGTCTTTCACACAGCATTTTTGTGAACTTCCTACCCCAAAACCTAACATGAGGCTAGCTGATGCATATGAAACTACAGAGACCCAATCATAGAACCATTTAGGTTGGAAAACACCTGTAAGATCATTGAGTCTAACTGTGTTTATGTAGCTATGTAACCCTTGACTTCATAGCAGTGTCATGCAGTTAAAAACAACTTACAGGAACAACACCAGAGTATTTTTCCAACAGATCCAGCGTACATGTGGCTCTCCCACACTTGAAAGAGGCCAGCTGGATATGCTACATAGTCTGTCTGGCTGTCGTGTTCCACTGAGGAAAACAGCAAGGAGTTCTTTTAAAATGGACGGTCAGGAACAAAATTAAGCCAAACGAGGCAAACATTGTATCTGAGAACCATTTATTGATAATAAAAAGGAAAGGAGTAGCCCAAATGAAAGAGGGCTAGAAAAGACAGGAAGGAAGGACAAAAAATGGAAAAGGAATTGCAGGGGGAGAGAGAGAGAGAGAGGAGACAGAGACAAGGCTTTACCCACTCCTGGCTGTCTCCTGCAAGCCGCACGTGCACACTCCCTGCCCCCACGTGTCTCTGACAACCTGGAAAACCAGCGCTGAGACAAATGAAAACTAAATGGACTAAATAAAAACTAAATTGGCTCCTCACACTGGAGTTTTGAAAAGGCCAATCTGTGTGGCCAGGAAAGAAATTCAGTTGCAAACTGGGCTGTGCACAGGTGGTATCCTGCACAATAACATACTCAGCAAATACAGTCTCGAGTTTGGTCCAAAGCACCTGAAAGACAATGGTAAAACTTTGATTGGGCCCAGCAACAAGGATAGCAAGACTTTGTTTATAAGTACCACAAAGACTGTTATTGGGGGCAACAGGAAAGAGGGAGGAAAGGGTGCAAAACATCCCTTCTAAGTCTTTAAACAATATCCCTATTTCTCCTTGATTTACACCAAGGACTGAAAGGGGAGTTGAAGGAGATTGATTACTTTGCCTGCTAATCAATGCAAAGACATATTTTTCTGTTCTTCCATTTCATAAATTTTATTTTGTCTAGTTGGGGTTTTTTAAGATTGCCAGATGTCCCAGTTTCACTGGGACAATCCTGATTTTGAAGGTACATCCCATCTGCTCTTGAAAATATTTCTTTTCTTTGCTGTCTTGTTGGTTGTGCAGTTTTAGAGCAGCCAGCCAGCACAGGACTGCAGGGAGAGGCTGATAAATTATTATAAAATTATAAAAAGCTGGACATATTCCCCCTATACTGAAAATTAATTATGTAGGGACACTTTTTCACAAAATATAAATGGTCACCGTGACATACAAGAAAGTATGTATCGCAATAGCTTCAGCTACTGAAGCCAGCGGAATCTTTAAGAATCAAAGCTGTTCATTTAATGAGTTTGCAAAAGACTTGACAACATCTACACCAGTTGTGCTGAAATGAAATGCATAAAAGTTCTTAAAGTTAGCAGCATTGTTGCTCAGTTTTTCTTCTCCAGCATGTAGGGAATTAGAGGGAGAAAAAAAAATCTATAGTTTTCACTCATCCATCAATACAAACAAATATTTTACCACTTTAAGAATTAGAAGTATGATAAATATATTTCAGCTCGTACTGAAGTGATTGCACAGCAGCTCCATGCACACTATGTGTCTCAGTAGCAGGCAGGATACTTCCTAGTCCTGAATGTAAAACAACTCTCCTGCGTTTTAATTCAAAAACCCTATAGTGGCAGTGAGAACCTGCATGCATGGATAGACTCTCTGGCACCTGTTTGCCAGAGAAATTGGATGAGAAGTCTTTATCCAAAGTCAGCCTATCTACTTGAAGAGCATGGAGATTATGTATAAATCCTGGCCAGCTGTATTTTTTCCCCAATAATTTTAATACACATCACCTCCATGATAACATTTCTGAGCCTCCACAACCTCTAAAAGATTTATCTTTATGTACTATATTTTTCTTAGACAGGTGGACAACTAAGTCTCAGAGGAGATAAGTTACATGCTTCAGACCACCTGAGAAGTCTGGAGCAAGGCAAGACTTTGCCCATCATCCTTCTCAGGCCCCTCATCTGCCCGTTTTCAGACAATCAAAAATAAAACATACACAAGAGCAACCTGCCCGGAGCAATACCACCCCAAACACACATATGAATAGTTTTGCATAACATATTCCTATTCGGGCGAAATATTTCACCCCTTCAGCTCCTCTCTGCTTCAGGTTAAAAATACTTGAAATTGTCAAAACTTTGAGGCCTTTCTGTCTACAACAATGATTGTGTATGTGAATATCACCAGGTGCTGCTGACAGTACAGGAGCCCCCTCATCCTTGCTGTGGCAGATGAGGCTCTGTGCACTTTGGGTTTACACTTGTAAACCACTTGCTCAGGATAAAGTGGATATATGTTCTCCAATGCGAATAAAACCATTTCAACTTCTGCCTATGACTTCACAGATTTGAAAAATCAAACAGACCCATTAAGGAAACGAAATGATCTTTAAAAAGCTAATCTACTCAGCTCTGTTTTCCTGAAATTTAAGGAAGGGAGGTAAGAACAGAATTCTCTTATCTAACCATAACTTGAAAGTATATAAAATGAGAGAAACTAAAATAGTTGCCAACTCTCACAAGAAGAAACATAGGAAGAGTGGCAGTAATATATCACTTCAGGGACAGAAGGATTATGTTTCTCTGCTTGACAAAATTGTTTCTACCTGGACAGATTTCCAATTGTGTCATCCACATTAAGGGGAGCATTACTAGATGAATTACTGAAGTATACAAAGCAATCAGTGACACTGCTCTCTAAACATGTTCAGTGTGGAGTGTGACATTTAAATCAGGGAGGGAAGAACCTGTAAGGCTTTGAGGGCTGCACATCTTTCCAGCTATTTTGGAAATACTAGTTTTCCCCATATGTCACACCACCACATTCTTCCTGACAGAAAGTCCTGTTGCAGTCGCTACCCCTGTAACAGGAGTAACAAGGGACTGACTCATTGCAACTGTTTTTATCTAGTGCAAGCAATGGTCCAAAACACTTTATCAAGGTTCTTGATTCTGTGGTATCAAAGCATTTCAGAATGAAGATGCTTCAGCTGAATTTTAAAATTGAACCTGCAATATTTAATAGTTCTGCCGCTTTCCTTAATTTTCCAAGGTATTACTTGATTTCTATAATGTGAAAAAAAAAAAAAAGAAAAAAACTCTCAGTAAAATAATACAGTTTGGCAAAATCAAGGCAATTTTACTTTGACATCCTTTATTTTTCTTTCTTGCTTTTAGAGTTCAAAAAATTCCAGCCAAACCTACCATTTTTATTCCAGCCAAAAAGAAACTGCTTATAAAAAGGTGTTTTCAAGAAGAGGCCTCTGTCAGCCTTTACACTGGTACTAGATCGCTGCATTGTACACAGCTTTTCCCCTTAAATTTCCAATTTGTAAAAATCTGCTGAAAACAGAGGTCAGAACCAACGAGGAGGGGAGCAGCTTGTGTAACAATAACAGGGTGTGGGACCAGCAAAGAGCTTATCATTTTTTGAGAGTGCCAGTAGACTTTTTTAGTGGCTAATAATCCAGTCCTTGCAGATAAAGCAGAATGTACTGTCAACAATTGCAATTCTGTTAGCATGAAATACCATCATCTACCCCTTATGTGCCATCCATCGCTCCTCGCCGTGACTGTCCATGGTGGCTCCACCTCTCCTAATGAAGTAACTGGCACTAACCAAGTCATGGATATTCACTGACATTGTCGGCCGATTTTCTCTGCTGAGAGGTAACTGCAGCCCTTGGGAAGGAGCAGACAAGGAGGATTATGCACAGCTGTCCACCTGCAAGCGACCTTCCCTCACATAAGTGAGGATGCAAACACACACTCCAGAGTTACCATCCTCTAAAGAAGGTGCTGCTGCCAATTCAAGCTGCTACACAATTTTGACGATAAAGGAAGATGTTGTCCCAGACAAGACCAATTTTTAGCTGAAGGAATCCAGCTGCAAACACCACACAACTGTTTGCTACCTTGGTGCCTCTGGACAAAAAGCACCTGACAGGCTGTAGCCTGAGCTCGGTGACCTTGCTAGCTAAACTCCACGTATGAACATGAGTGCAACATCAGCGGTCCAGGAAGTCCTTCAGGCTCAATTTAAATTTTATCACAGCCATGAGTTAAAAACATCATTTGCTTTAATCAGTGTAATTGTCAGAGTGCAAGTGCACAGCCTGTGGTGAGTAATGCTGGTGTGAAACACACAGTGTACAAGACAGAAAATCCCCCAAAACACTTTGCTGACACCAGCCAATGCCTAGGTGCTGCATTTTTCTTTTTGCAACAATTTTTCTTCCTTGTCATGGTTTTCCAAGAAAGAAGAGGGCCCAAGTCGATGTTTTGAATCACGAAGCCCAGTTACAGGACTTGTATAAATGGGTACCACTGATATTAACAGAATTGTTTCTGGTTTTCTCAGTTATGAATCTGACAAGCAATCTTACAATCAAAAGCCATTTCCTCATTCTTCATATAAACACAAAGGAATTTGTATTCTGGAGTCATTTTCCTTTCCTATTTGCACAGCCATTAATACATTTTTTCTTTCTTTTTTTTTT
>VYZT01061312.1:57061-110929 GCA_013400735.1 Pomatostomus ruficeps
ATCATGGGAAGGGAAGGGAAGGGAAGGGAAGGGAAGGGAAGGGAAGGGAAGGGAAGGGAAGGGAATTCATACATGAAATATAAAATATCCAAGTATGAAACCTGTGGTACATGACTAGAAAATCCCCACAGTGCATTTCTGTTCATTGTGGGTACCTCTCTGGAACATAACTATTTGAAATAAAGAGAAAATACTGCTTTCTACTGGTGGACTACTTCTCTGCCTTTTTTTGAGAAACGCCTGATAGTATAATAATATGAGATACATTATAGCTCACTTTCTAGAGGTCCCTGAGCTAGGTAATCACAAATAATGATCCACAACTTGTGAATTTTTTAACAGTTCTTTTTATGGTATTAGGTTTAAGTACATTATGCTTAAGCTTTAAGTCAAGTAAAAAAAATCTTGGATGAACTCAATGTGTATAATAAATTGACTGGCTTTTTCATAAGTGCAAGAAAATTTAGGTCAGTACTGACAATACATTGAAGCTTTCCCTCCTCCAAAAGCCTAAACGTTTACAGAGTATAGGCAGACAGCCAACACAACACTGATTCAGTACAGTCCAGTTGCAGTTGTGGGTCTATTCATCCAGTGTTCTGGACAGTTATAAGTGAAACCTGGAAAAAAATCAGTTGGGCTGAATATTTGCTATGGTTGAAGTCCTGCTTTTCTCCTAGCAGAGGCAATGTCAATGTACAGGCAGAAAAAAAAAGAATATTTAATTTAAGGGAAGCACTGAAGGTAAAAAAAAAAGTAATTTTGACGTAGGTGTATTGGGGGAGGGGGGAGAAAGACAAGCATATGGAAATGAGCATGTAAATTAATCTTCACTGACGTTGAACTCATGTCCAGATCCAAACTTTCAGTGATTCATTTGTTTGGCAACTGAGTTATCCCAGCTACAGATGTCAAACCAGCTCAGGTCATAAGAACCTGACAATAACTTCCAACAAAGTCCATATTTAGGCTTCCATGAGCCTTGAAAAAATTCAGGCAATTCCTTTAGTATTCTATGCCCCTGTGTGCACATACTACTTTACTCCTTTGAAGTGTAAAGATTAATGTTTCTCTTTTTTTCTCCTCTGTGGTATTTCCAGTTTAGACAAAATCAAAAAGAACAGATCTGCCTAAAATGGCGTTAGCATGAAAGTGAGGTGAATATTCCAAGTTTGGACTGTCTCAAAGAAATTCCAACATTGCTGTGTTCTTGCGATTTTAAGCCACTAAATTGTGATCACCATTAGTAGGACCTGACTGTATGTTGGTAAACTGCTTTGGATAGTCCAGAGTTTTCTGTGGTTGACTGAGTATCCTCTTGACCTCAAAAAGTATGATTTTTTTATTGGGTAATTTCTATATCACATATGCTATCCTCTGCTGCTTTGAAATACATTTCATTAAAACAACACAAACATCTACATCTGCCTTGGGAATAATGTAAAGTGCATTAAGTAGAATCTTCTCCACTCGCAGCCCTCAAGCCAGGATTTTGCTGCTTCCTTCCATACTTCCCTCTTCAAATTTCTGAAGGAAACAGCACTACCAGCACCTATCCCCCATTCTGTTCTCCTGTCTTGTGGATCTGTCTACATGATTCTCCACTGCTCAATGCACACGTCAGATGAATCACTTTGTTGACAGGCAATAAATATGTCATTTAGGAATGATAATGATTTAAAAGGTCTAGTCCTGCTCCTGTTACTGGCAATCTCTTCGCAATGAGGCAGAGCTAAAACTGACTGTGAAAAGAGATTGTGTGGAAGATCCTGCATTTTGTGCCAGGAATTCCCTGTAGTTTCTCACTTTCAGTTTCAGGTCTCAAATGTTCTCCTCCCCATTTCTCTTCTACTCAGTGTAGAGAATGTGAAGCGTGCTATAATCTCACTGAAAATATCTAGCCATAAATACATAGACAAATCTGGCCCATCGGTTTTAAATGCTGTCTTCATAGTATGGGAGAGGTAGTTCCATATCTAAAAGGTTCCTTTCCCGATAAAGCAATGAGAGAAAAAGCAACGGCACTTATATTTGTGTACTGCTACTTGACATCAGCATTCCCCTGAAATAGCACGTTAATGCAGAACTAAACCCCACTGCAGCATGGTCCTCAGCAGTGTCAGAGTGCATGGAGCCCACGCAGAGCACAAACTGAGGCCCATGAGCTCTGATCCAGTGTGACTCGTTCCTATGAGCACAGAGCACACTGGATATGGGTCTGCAGTTAAACCTTTTCCAGGAGTGGCTGAGTGCTGTGGCATGTACACACATTTTCCACTGGAACTGTGGACCTTGCATAGGCTTCCTCATTACCTGGGATGATTCTTCTGTTGCTGGTGACAACTTTTGAACCAGTTTAAGCCACCAAATCAAAGCATCATTGTCACAAAGCTGTATGTGTAACCTGTGATGCTGTCAGCCACTGTAACAGGTATCAGGAGAAGAGGAAATGTATCTACCGGTGATTAGCTAGGTCAAATGGAGTCAAGCAACTTAAAATAAATTCCAATGTGCACCAATTCTAGGACTTAGGACTCAGGAGGTTCAAATTTAGCTTAAAATTTTCACATCCTCATCTTTCTTGAGCTTGAACTCTTTTAGACAAAGCGCAGAGTCTGGATTCTGATGCCCCCAGAGGACTAATGTCGAGAGTAAATTCATCACAGTACGCGGTGCTTTGGATGAGACCATTGATTTCCTGACTGACCTGCAGCTGTGGGAAACTGTGTCAGATGGAAAATGTCCATTAGGAATTCCCCGCCAGTTGCAATGGGTCCCAGGCCCTCCCTTCCCAAGCACCCTCCATCTACATCACCTTTCTTAGAGAAGGGCCCAGGAGACCTCGCGGTGACTTTTGTCACCAGAGTCACTGTTCAAGCAGCTCAGACCAGATGTTTCATATGGGACAGGAAAGGTGTAAAATGGGGTGGGGAAGGTAAAGTCTTGACTCTTCATTTTGCAGATCCTTACTTGGTATTTTGAGTGCATCCATAGATTTGCATCCTCTAGGTATTTACAGTATAAAACAATTCTGTCATCACATCAACTTGTAAAATATATGTGCATTATAATAGAGAATCCTCAGTCCACATTCAAATAAATAAACATTGACTTAATATAAATTTTTCTCTTATCATATCAGAACCTTTTTGCAATTAAATCATCTCACTGGTAGTGTGTACAGATGGCTTAATTTTCTGTAATACCCACTAAAGCTCAATTGATTTAGAGGGGACTACTAATCTATTTAAAGTTAAAGCTACAATGGTTAAATTTTTATCTCGAAAGGATTTATCTCTTTAGTAGACTACCATTTCTTAAACGTTTGGGGAGATCAAAAGAATTTGTCGTTTAGAATTGCTAGTCACTTTAAAAAAACCCAAACAACTTAACAAAAAATAACCTCAACCCTGCAGCTATTAAGAAATAAGGTTAACATATGATCTCTCTACCTCTTGAGAGGTATAAATTTTCCCTGTGAAACATTTCAGTCTGATGGAACCCAGCACTGAGAGCAAAACCAAAGTTTAGTGTTCTTTCAAACACTGTTGTATATTTCTACACTTTCATATTACAATAGAGGGAAAAAGAAAGAAAGGAAAAATAATATATAACCAACTGAATTACAAGACAACACGTTGCATGAAAGTTTACAGCTTTTTCATAAAGTGAAATTTAACATCTCCAGAACCTGTGCACTAAGCTAATTTTCTATTTTTATTGTTCTGCAGCTTTAAAAAAATGCCAGTTAAGTCAAATTAAGCTGTTGTGCAGTTGGCTTCTATAATTACTAGCAATACTTTATGGTATGTTCAAGCAAATAGAGGGTGTTTGGGGGTTTGGCTTTTGTTTTGTCTCTTCTTTTTTCTTTTTCATTTTTTTTTTTCCAGAGTGGTAGTTTCTTTTTGTAGAAACAATTATCATGGTAGTGCTTCCCAGCAAAGAAAAACATAGCCTGCAGCCATCCTATATTTCATTTTCAGTCCAGCAGTTTTAGAGAGGCTTTTTCTTTTCCAGCAAATGTACAATAAGTGGAAACACTCCAAGGTGGGGTACCATAACGCAGGCAGGGGCAAACAAGGCAAAATGAAGAGGAAGCCCTCCTGGTCTGGATGGCTCGTTCCTCTCATGCTCAGATTGCAGGGGCAGTGTTTGTCCTATCGCCCAGAGCCGGGACTGTAACATAACCCCAGCCACTGTAACACCATTATTGCCACACCTGAAATAACTGCAGTGCAGGTCTGTGAATGACAGACTCGTCACAAAGAACACACCTGATATATACGGACAACATTTTATATATCCAGAATGTGCAGGTTGTTTGCAGCTCTAGTACCCCCTATCTCAACCTGTTAACTCTTCAATACATTTTCTATCCTCTGTCCTGCCGCAGAGGCGAGTGAGTGAATGGTTTCGGTGTGTGTTTGGCATCTGGCCAGCGTCACGACACGACACTGACAAACTCCACGTGGATCTCTGCACCACACTGCCAAGCAGAGCCTGCTAAGTTGCATATCTGTCACCATGGAAGAGGTGTGGAGAGGGAGTGCATCATCAGAGTCAGGAAATGCCTCAGCTCCAGCTCTGAGCACTCCGTTTACTGTGCGCCTTCCAAATTTGCCCCACTAGAAAGAATGAATAATTAATTCAAGCACTGAATGCAAAAGCTGGTGCCAAATCAGTCAGTGCCAGCTCAGGGACTTTAGGTAGCCTGAGTCCTCCCCAAAGCATGGGGTGCTGTGAGGACCTGTAGAACAATCATTCTGCTTCCCTGAGAGGTGAGCTAGAGGAGCTGAGCCTCTACCCCACAGGCCTGCCACTGGCCAGGAGTGTGCTTTGCCTTGAACCTGTATGCAGTGTTTGCCACAACTCAACCTTTGTGCATTGAGAGATTTACTGAAGGATTATGAGGGTTATTTCCCTCCCTCCAGGATTTTTTTTTAAATTCTCCTAAGAAATGCTTAACTACAAGGGGGAAGAGAGAAGAATAACAAGAAGTCCATTTTTATTCTCCTTGAATTAGAGACATGAATTTTCTTCCCCTCCTACTGATTCACCACTCAGCATTCAGCGAAGATGATCACTGAAAAAGGAAAAGCAACTGAACAGTGATGTTTCTTAGGGTATGAAATACTTTACAATTAAATAAGGTACTGAAGACAGTGGTACCGTTCACTAGTGATTGGTGGCTTTCTGCTAAGCTGCAAATGAATTCAGCACAGGACAGCATTCCAAATTGCTCTTACAAGGTTTCCTTTATTATTTTTATTTGGTTATGCTCTGACTCTCATCCAGAATTGTACTTAATGCCCTCATCTGAAGTTGTTGAAATGGCACCCCATGGCATAGTGTGACAGTGAAAGGATATTGCCTTTGAAAGCTGCTAATGGTCCATGAAAAGAAAACAGCAGAAAACAGGAGAGCAATTGTTCCAAAATCATAAGAACAAAAATCTACATTTTTAGCTCATCACCTTCCCATTGTTCGAGGATCGAGAATGGGGAGAACATAGCTTGCCACTAGTGAGGACTCGCAGATCCAGATGGGTTACAAGACAAAAATACAAGTAATGAAACAATAGTGCATTATATGAAACAAAATTATTTAATATTTCCATATTTTACTCGCCTCTCAAAATTAATGTTTGCCATATAACAATATCCACAAAGTATCATTATTCCCTAGGATGGGAGAGATGGACAAATAAAGTGCACAAAATGAGCAGGAAGGGTTGGAAAGGTCAGGTCAATCATCAAAAGCCTCAGTCCTAGTTACTCTGACTTAAACAAAGATACTTCAGTAACCCCCAAGGACAAGGTCATACAGAATTCAAAAGCAGATCTCTGACTCAATTTTTATAAGCTTAGGAGTATAAAACAAAGCTGGGAAGGCCTAATACCTCAGTGGCTTTACCCTGGACTTACCTGCAAAATACTGCAGCAGGAGTATTGCAAAGGCAAAGCAATAATCACCTGTCCCGTGCCAAAAGGTGAGCTGTGAGCACATCTGCATTTTAGAAACCTGTTTGTTCTCATTTCCCCAAAGTGCTGTCTCCCCCACCGCAGAACACGCTTGTACAAGTGAAAACAAAGAAAAAACAGAAGTGACAATAAGAGCGGGTCATTCATTTAATAACTCCCTCCCTACTCACAAGACATTTTCCTCCATTTTAGATTATTCCTGTTGTTGGAAATGATATAACTCTTTAAATTTGGAGTAACTTTAGTCATGGGTTTTTGGTCTTTGCCAGGGGACTGGAGGGGCGGGAGGAAACGAAGGTTTACCTTCAGAAGACTGTTTACCAGGGTTAGAGTTTCACTGGGTGAGGCCTCATAAGGCTCAATCCACAAAAAACCAGATTCCCAGACTCTGAGAGTTTAACATCTACATATTGGGAATAGCCAGAAGACACAGGGGAGAAAACCAGACAGTAACAGACATTACCCACTTGGTGTGGTTGGAGACATCTGATCTGGGAAAAGATTGATAAGAGAACCAAAGAATGAGGGCCAAATTAGCACAGAAGGCTAAGGAATTGATAATCAATAGGAGATCAAATACTAAATTGTGTAATGTAGAACCAATGAACGAGAATTTATTTGTATTTTTGAACATATAAATATGTGAAAAGTCTGGTAAAAAAGCATGTGTGGATGGAATGATTTCCATTGCACATCCTGACCAGAATAAATTGATGCCTGATTCTCTAACACTTATAAGAATAGTGTCAGAGGGGGTTTTTCTTCCCAAATTTCAGTGATATTATGGCCATCCTAAGCTTTGGCACCTGCTTCTGCACCTCACAGACCACCACAATAATAAAGTGCTAGCCAAACCCTTCCATGTTCCCTGCCAGTCTCCCAATTTACTCTCTGCAGGAAAAACATGAGATACTGACTTCTTGGTCCCAGAATAGTAATATCAAAGTTGTGCTGAAAATCACACTGTGAAAAGCCAGTGGCCACAAAGGAGACAGAGCAGTCCTGCAACTTTATTCAGAGCCTATTAAGCCTGCACGTTTTTCTCTAAAGTTCAAAAGTTCAGACTGTGCTCAGCTCTGCAACAAACTAGTGTGGTTTGATGTTCCATTTCTCCTAAGTAAGTGGGGTCTTTCAGTCTGAAGTTAGTTTAACAGCTGTCTACCTCACAGTATATTTCACTACAAAGAGAAGCTCTACATTTTTTTTGGTATAACCTTTACTTAAATTACTTACTACCATACAATTTGCCATTTTTTCTTTCCCTCTCCAAACAGCAAAATGATAAAATAATAATAACAATAATTAGAAGGAAAAAACGTTGTCACAGGAGACAGTTAAGTTTATTGATTTCCCAGTAGAAATTAATTCAAAACAAATTTACATTCTACACTTAAAGAAGATATAAATAATTCATGTTCTTATATCATGAGTACTCTGCATGTCATACACTGGGGTACCTGCAATTTTTCAGTTTATTGGTTTAAAATTTTAATTCAGCAAGTCATTATCGTATTATTTTGTGAATCTACTGCACTCTGGCAACGCAATAGTCTTCAATTGATTATGTTAAATTAAAATGTATTCAGTTTTACCATTCCTAATTTTCTAGCTTTTAATTTAATTGCTGGAGGCTTCAGTTTTACTTATGTACTATTAACTCACCTTGTTCACTGATTCTGCTCTCAGAAATAAGAAAAGACTACTCCATAAAGCCTGCAAAACAGTTTCACTCCTCTAAAACCACTTCCACGTGAGCATCACTCCATCTGCTCCAGACCAGTGGTTTCCATGACCCCTGTGAGCAGAGCCAGGCCCCGTTGTTTCATTTTCCAACAGCTGTTCTGCTTCCATGTGAACACCGACCACTCTTGCCCATTAGGGTACCCCGTTTGCTTTTGTCAGGCCCTTCCCACAGCAGCCTGGGGTTCCACAGGTATCTCCTTGCTCGATTCCTCATGAGCACTGCCGCCATGCAAGCTCTTGTGAAAGCCCCCAGGTCACCGCTGTGCCCAAAGCCAGGCAGGTGAGTCCATGCTTTGGTGCAGAGGACAGGAAAATGCTTCACTTCTTCTGGGATCAGTGACGGGACATGGAAAGGGTCCTTATTCCAGTCACTGCGGGTTTGATGTCTGCAGACAGACAGCACAAGGGAATACGTTTGATGCCTCAAGAATGATGACACAAGGGAGTAAGTGACCCATGGAAAGGTAGACGATGGTAAATCAGGCTTTCTTCTCGATTTTTGCAACTTTATATAACCACAAGCTTGGGGATGGTTTACCTGAAGGATCCACAGCAGTTTCTGAATCTCTGCTGCCAAAAGCAGGTTTCCTAAACTGTACAACATATAAGCACTGGTCTCTTACAAACAGTAATACAAGTGATGTCTGAAAAGAACCCAAACAAACCAAAGAAAAGAGAAGAAGAGAGAAAAATAACTCTACATATGCCCATCTGACCCTTTGTTGCAGGGGACAACGTACCACTGATGCACACAGTGACATAGCCAGGTTTGCCTTTATCCATAACAGGTTGACATCGTTTATAGTTCAACCTTTACAGGTGCTAACATTTTCCTTACATTTTTAAGCTCTTGCAAACTGATAAGTTCTGACTGACCTGTGTTCAGTGGTATTTTTCCTATGTAGGAAAAATTTAGCTTGTAACCTCCAAAATGAATGGGCCATTTCAAATTGCCCCTTCATTATTGCAAGTTAAATGACTTGCATTTATCAACCCAAAGTATCCCATGCCATTGTGTTAGGTCCTGCTGTCTCTTTCTGAATTTCCTTATGACTCTTGACTGGCGTAAACAACTATAAATTCTTCCACCTGAGAGTTTATTTTCATGTTTTCAAGGGTCAGTCAGTACTTCCCCAACTGTTTCTCCTATAACAAAAAAAAGAAATTTTTTTCTTATTTCTACTAAGAGGAACCCTTTCCATGGGTTCCTTATAGGCAGAGAAATTTCCATCTATTAAACACTGTCTTTAATTTTTTAATGTGCAAAGACATTTCAAAGAGTGAATATAAATAAAATCAGGAGAAAAAATTGTTAGAAAACAATTTCCAGTCATCTGAAACTACTAAATTTATGGTAAATATCTTGGGGAAGCATGTTGCAAAAATTACTTGATAGCAATCAGGCACACAACTCAGTAAAAAAAAAAAAAAGAAAAAAAGATAAAAAGATAGGTACATGTGTACACCCAAATTTGTAATCCTGCTGCACAAGCTCCCCTTGGTCCCAGGTGCTCAAGTTGTGCCAGGCTCAGTCTTTATGTATCCTCCGCTTACAATAAACTTGACTTTCCTTTTCCATGTACATGCCGTTATTAAAAGATCAAAGGGCTACCTGAATCTAACTGGCCAGTCAGATTACGATGAGCTACTTTCTGTAGCCAGTGACATGGGGACAGGCAATGTGCTCAGCAACACACTTGATTTGCTTCAGAAACCATTTATGCAGAGATAACCACAGATGAGGTGTTTGTTAAAAAGGTTTGAGATTCACGCCACTGGCACTTTATAAGGGCTTTTCAACAGCCCTGTTCTCTGGGCTTTGTAGGAGCAGCAACAGCTCCTGCTCGGATCAGGTCAGCCGTCTCCAGCAAGGGTCAATGACGCGAGAGCCTGTGCCATGGCCCCTCTTCCATCTAGGGTGGCCAACACAAGCAAAACCTGTCAGAAGAAGAAGAACTTTTTACATTCTGTGCCATGATACATCTCTGTCTGTCTTGAATCCAGCTGGCCTATGATACAGAGGGCATTTTTCTGTAGTCAGCAGTAATGATATTTCCATTGAAAATTAATGCCATCAACACTTTATTTTTAATCTTGGAATGATGTTGAAGTCTTTAATCACTCTGCAAAGAAACAATCCAGGGAACCTCAAGGTATAGTGTCCCAAAACAACTTGGACACAGGAAAACAAAGTTTCTTGTTTTAAGTTTCAGGCTGTACTGAAGTTGAGCTGAGATTTTGTGTGCCAAGTTTCAGCATAAAGGGAGGGTGGTTTTGGCTACAGTAGGAGCCCTGGAGAATAAGAAGCATTCTAGAGGAAGCATCAAATAACATTTTACTACTGTATGGCAGAGCAAGTGGCTATGTTACAACAAAATCACTCAATAGGATAATTTCTTATGTTAGCATTTTAATTAAAATAAATACTTGCCTCCATCTTACAGTCTACAATTCTCTCTTCAAATTGCACAGACATATATAACGTACAAAGCAAACAGAAAATAGGGTCACGAATTCCAGCAGACTTGAAAGCATGACTCAGAATCTTAGTGAGAAATATGGCAAATGAAACCAGAGTTAATGATTCCATAAACATTTATTTGGAGGCAACATTAACAGGTCCTTAAACTATTTCTGGGCAATAAAGAATAAATAACACTGATTATTAATGTAATGGTAAAAAAATGTTTACCACACATTTGCAATACCCTGGTTTAATACATTATTAAATAGCATCCCAGAATGGATTAACAATGAACAGAAGCTCCAGATGTAGAGATGTTTCCTTGTGGTTTTATCAGCAGCAACATGGCTGATGCTAGCCCAGCCCGGATCCCAGTGTAGACAGGGCCTTTGGTTTACTCTGGTTTTTGGATGAAGGCTTCATGGTGGGCTTGGTGCTCTGATCAAAGCACTTCCCAGGGAGCACAAAATCTGCCTCTAATGTTTGCACCTTAGCTTTCATTCTAAAGTTCCTCAGTGAGGAACTGAGGAATCCCCATGGCCCCCAGATGCTTACCAATCAGCAGACTTTCACTTGGGCAGGAGCGCTTCAGCCTGGTTGAGATCTGCCTCCCCAATGCGAAAATTTTTGTTATACGTGATCGTGTCTCCCTCTAGTGACTAAATGTCTGCATTTTTGAAAGACATGCCCCAACACAATTTTTGAAGAGTCTGTAAAGTATGTATCTACCTATGATATGTAGATTCAACTCTCTTATCTTCCATTCCTAATTATGCATCAAGGTAAGAACTGGATTTTGCTTAAAACTATGCAAATTTTAAGAGAGTTATAGTACTCAGCAGGCATGGTGTCTCTATTTAAACACAAAAAAAGGCAGTATCTGACCAGTAGGAATGATAGCTATTGATTAAACATTCATGCTATTTATTTTGTACTGGCAGCTAATCTTTCTCCAAATATTTAAATCCAGACAGTGATATTTAACAGCAACTCTACTCAATTTATCACTTGTGCTTACTACAGATAGGAGGATCACTTTCTTATTTGGCAAGCTAGAAGATATCTACTTATCCTCACCAACAAACCGGTAGCCCAAATCTGGTTTAAAAGGCATAGAAAAAAAAAGGAAAACCATGTCCAAAGTTTCATCAGCTGAAGATAAGAGTGGAGAGGAGATGAACAGAGAAGAGATTCAAAGCTTGAAGCTTCACAAAACCATTCTGGTTTCTTCTCAGCTTATCCCACAGGCAATAATACACTTTACACTGATAATGAAAAGCAACAACAGAGAAAGTGTCAGACAGGGAGGATGTTCTTTAGAAAAGTAAAACCTTTTTATCTTTAACCCTGGTATTGTGAAGCACATGTGTATGTGCACATCAACAAATGGAATTGGAGCACAGAGTTTAAGAGTGAGCAAAGGTTGGTGCCATGGCACATACCAAGGATAAGCACTACTGAGCAAGGCAAGGCCACACAAAATCCCATGGGTGGCACATCACATTCCTCTCACAGAGACAGAAAGAAACAGTAAAGAAAAATGACAACACACTGCAGGTAGACTGAAAAAAATATTGCAAAACAATTTTTGAAACTCTGTTGGAAGCTGCTAACAGCAGCAACATAGGACAAAGTAAACTTCAGACACATTTTCACTCAAACATTTTAAACAAATACTACAATAAATATAGTTGAAAAAATATAGTTGAAATTAATATATTTCTTTTTAAAATTGAATTAATTTCCCACACATAAAGTCAATTTAATTTTACAACAGGCATCACTTTTGTTCTCATCTTAGCGGCACTGAGCTTGCCTAAGTCTACATGTAACAGTCCTTTGGGAACACTCAGAATTCAACAATGTCAGTATTTTTCCTTACTAGGAAAACAGGGGCTGGTTATGCGCCTGCCAACATCTTTGGCCTCAAATCTTCATAGGGTCCCATGAAGAGGAAGCACGAAACCTCTCTGCCAAGTTTTATCATGATCTGAGTTTCTTGTTATCCTGCTTGATGCTCTAGGTCTTTCACAGAAAAGAGGAAAAGACAATGTGATTTAAAATCTGCAGACACTGATACTGTTTGTTAGTGGGAATAATGCCTGGGGCTAGAAGTCAAACCTATGAGTATCCTTGCATTATTCTTACCTAATTACAAAAATGTGCCATGCCAGTATTTTATATGGCCTGAAATATTTTTAGTTTTTAATACCAATAAAAATCATAATATTACTGCAAAAAGTAGGGAAAAGCCCTTAAAATTTTCCTTAAAACTCACTGTATCCCTAGTCTGGTTTCAAGTTTTGTTTTTCCTTCTTGGTCAGCTGCAGTTCAGCATCTTAGCTCTATTTTGGTCTTGTTACAAAGGAATATCTAAACTTAAGTACATGACCCTCATCTCAGGATATTTGTAGCTTCATTTATCATAGAATCATAGAACTCTAGAATATGCTGAGTTGGAAGGGAACCCTCCGATCGTCGAACCCACCTCCTGGTTATCGTATAAATACGTGAAACAACAGGTGCTTGGGGTTTTTAGCTCTAAAGGAAACCATTATTTTATAATATTTCCTTTTCCATCATTTACATTCCCCAATTTAATTTTGCAGCTTCAAGTCCCTGGCTAGAGCAATAGTGTGTCCGTACTAGGAGAAAACCAGAGAAGGATGAAGAAATGCCACCCGTTAATAAACGATGCAAATACCACAGCCAATCACCCCCGCTGCCGAAATCAGCGATGCTGCGGCGCTCCCGTCCCTGAAGCGCACCCAGCTCAGGCTGCTCGGCTGTTCTGCCTGCCCGTAGGTGGCACCAGCCCTGCTCGGAACATCCGAGCCCGTGTCTGCCACCATCCCTGCAGGGCTCGGCTGTGCCTTTCACCTCGGTGTCCTCCTTGCTGTCCAAGGAGGTGTTAAACACCGACTTTAAATACCTGCAGAGCACCTTCGGACAAGCTGAGCATGAAACCCTCTTCTTTCTCTCTGCCACTTCACACCCCGCTGCCTGGGGCACACAGCGGTGTCCGCAAATGAAAAGGGCAAATAATAGCAAATGCCAGTCTGGAGCACACTGCTCAGGAACCGCGGCTTTAAACATGTCAGGGTGCTCTTAACATTGTTCCTCTGGACCTGCCTCTGCCCAAGAGGGTCCTGAGGAAAGCAGCACCAGCCCAGCTCCATGAAGCACACCCAAATCTGATGAAGTGCAGCACTGACTATCACTTGTGCCACAGACCTTTGTAGGTTTCAAGCATAAAGCTAAATCACAAATGTTTTTTCCTGTCACATGAGATTCAGAATTTTGGTGAAAAGCGAAAAACCTTTGGCTTTTGAAATAATGCTATTCAAAAAGATAAATGAGTAGAAATCCCTAAGATTAAATTGTTAAAATATTTAATGTAAATAATATTATCTTTTTTGCTGTTGTTGTTAATTTTTCACACTTTAAAATGTACATTAACTAAAATGATGTGATAAAATTATAGTATTGAATTATAAAGTTATAATTAAAAATTATAGTAATAATTATAGTTATAATTAAAATTATAGTAAAATATTTTTCTCAAAAATATCAAAAGGTAACATTTCCAGAAAATATTTTTTCTCCCAGAATTGTTTCAGGTTATATCAGAATAATAAGAACTGATCTTTCTTACAAGCAGGTTTTATTGTTTTTCAATCTACCTACATTTTCCAGAAGAGAAAGCAAATAATTAAAATTATAATCTCAGACTTACTTTGTGTCCTAATTCCTTTTCTCATGATCTGCCTATTTTTGCCTTTCATCTTCTATTTAAATTGTTAAATTTTACTTTGATTCTGAGAGCGAAAATATTGGATAACACACATATAATGAGGTATCTCCTTCCATCCCACTCCTCTCCAAACAATGGTGTTTGTCCAGGACTTGCTCCATCCAGAGAGAGCTGCAGGGAAGCCTTTACTCCAGACACACGCCAAACTGCTCCAAAGAGCCCAGGAACTGTCTCAGCTCGCTCTGTCCACGCTCAAGCCCAGCACAGAGGAAAAGCAGAGAAGAGGTGGATCAGTGTTCTCACATCTGTCAAGGGAAGGATTAATTTACCCAACTTTAGACATCAAAAATGGAGACGTGTAGCTGAAAGCACCCATAAGGGATACCCCGGTGCTCAGTAGAGAGTGATGATCCAGCTCAGCCTGCAGCAGTTTCTGTGGGTTAAATTGCCCCACAGAAGGGTCAGTACACGCTGAAGCAGAGCACAGAACCAGCTCATACTTGGCATGTCACATTTATCCAGGGCATCCTGGATGAAAAGCTGTGTTCCTCCTTCCCTTCTATCCTCACCAGCCAGTTCCCATCTGCATTGCTGGGCTTTCAAACCTTGGTCCATTTCGTGTCATTGTTTGGGTGGTTTGCTGCACCTTGCGGTGCCCTGGCCTTTGCCCTTCTCTTCAGCCCCCAGAGCAAAGGTAAATATGTCCTGCAATCGCCAGGCTTGTCTTTACAGCCAAGAAGTATGCTGAAAATATAGCACTGCATATACCATACCCTAACACATTCACAACTTATGAAGAATTGTAATTCATAAAGGCTAAAGAATTACAATTCATTCCTGTTGCAATGTTATTTTAATTCATTTTTCAGTTGGTTTATTTAAATGATTATTTATTGCGCAGCTTACTTTTCTCATTTAAAAAAAGAGATGTTTTAACACATTTCAGCTCTGTTAAACTACCTTTTACACATGAATTAGTGTGAATTTTATTGCTGTATTTTCCCAACTTATTAAAAGGGTGGTACTTTGCAAATAAAAATGCAGGATGGATTTATTATTTACAGTCCTAGTCCAAGCCTTCATATCTACTTAATATGGGTGAAGTGTTTAGTTTTCCAATGTAGTCCAGCTGCATGACTGGAATCAAACTTGTAATTGCCTCTTTGGGATTTAAAACTATTAGAGTTGTGCTTTTATGTTCTCTTTTGTTTTGCTTGAATCACTTTTTCAGGTCTATGAAGTACAGCTGGCACAATAAAAGTTTGATCAATGCATGACCAATGCTGTGTATATTTCTTCCAGATATGCAAAACCCTGGTGAAAAATATTAATCTACGAAAATGGTCTTTGTCAGGTACTTATTGCTGGAATTAAAATCAGTTTCAGTCTTGAGGTATATGGCTTGGTCTGGGACTTTCTAGTCTGGGTTTTTCAACAGTTGCTCATAATGTATACATTTGACATATTAAAATTAATGATAGCCTGATGTAAAGTTTCAATTGCCAGGGCGGATTTTTTTTTTCCTCATACTGTGATACTTGAATAAAATTATCCTGGTGATACAGGAACTAACATTAGAAAAAGCCTGTACAAGCAGTCTCTTTTTCCTTACCAATGTGGTCTCCTTTCATGCATCATTGACATTGATGCTGTTGGATCATATTCTTAAATCCTTCAGGCCTCAGAGTCATGCTGTAAGCATACAGGAGATCACCAAACGTCTGCAAAGAAACTGAAAAATTAAACCATTCAGTTTAGGCACCATGAACTGGTCTTCAACTTCTGGAGTATATTAGCCTGGGAGATAATTAATTCTTGTTTCCTCAGATTGATTAAATAGCTTTCTCCAGCTAAAGCCTGACTCTTCTGGGATTGCTGGTGTTTCTGAGGGTGTTCTTCCATACAAAAAATGAATTCAGACTCTGGCCACCAGATAACATTTATGACACTCTACCTTTTAAAATCAAAAGTGAAAGAAAGTAGAAAACAGGGAATATGTCAGTACATACCTTCTTGATGAAAGATTTTCTAAATAATGATGTATAAAAAAAGTGTAGGTATACCAATATAAAACTGTGGGGCCAGCTTAAACATGGTGATGCCAGAGGTCATGTTTTTCAGGAGTTTTCACAATATTCGATGCTGGTCTCTGAAGGTTCAGTTTCAGGATTTAAACTATCACATTAGCCTCAGAAGCAAGACCCCAAATAAACTGGACAATAGTTGTGAATACATTTTGAAGTGATTATTAGCAATACAGAGCCTGGATTCCCACATTCTGTTCATGTTATATGCAGTACATCACACAGCCCTGTGTTGTTCCAGGCCATGAGTGACTCTGTCAGGCGCGTAAGCTGTCCACACACCACAGCAGAAAGCCTCTCACAGCCACACTGATTTATCAAGGAAGAAGCCCACCTTCGTAGGAATGAGTGGGCTTCTTACACTGCCTACCCAGTAGGTCTGCTCCACCCTCATGTACCAGACAGAGTTAGTTTGTGGCAGTATGCATAAAGATGGCCTCTAGGAGTTATAAGATGGCTCTCCTGGACACTCTTTATGTATGTAATATAAATATGTTTATTGGAACAGAACTTGCATCAGAACAAATGCGATTTGACTGAAAGCTGCTGTTACAGTAGACTGGCCTTGCCTCAGTAGAGTGGAGGCTGTGATACCCTCCAGAACCGGACAACACTCAAATTCCTGCTTTCTGTCTTAATTAACTTAATTACGACATTCTGAATTCTGGAGCTTATATGCATATTTTTAAATCCAAGATTCACATCCTGTTAATGCCTCGAAATAAATAGTTCAAATCCATAGAAATGTCAAGCCTTACTCACTGTATCAATGAAGATATTTTGCACATTCAAACATAGTCATATGAGTAGCTAATACTCACTAGAATGATTTTGCATCTATCTTGTACATTGTTATCAAAAACGGGTGTAGCAAGAACATATTCACAAGTGCAATATGTCCCATTTTTTTCTAGAACCAAGGATATACACAAGGGAAGAACAGTGATCATTCAAGGGAAGACACCATTAACCAAAGCCACTAAACCAAGAGAAAGTCCTCAGAACTCTCTGAGATATTCACTTTCAATACATATATTAAACAGACAACTTTTTATTTGTCTGTCCAACAGACATTTCTGACAATTCTTCCACACTATATACTGCATGGAACTCTTCTTCTAGATTGTTCCTTTAATTAAGGCTCTCAATGTGTTCATATAACTCTGGGAGACCTGACTCTACTGTCACTAGTAGTAACCTTCATGAAATACCTCAGTGACTGAAGAAGTGACTCTGATATTATTTGGCAGATCTAAAGGTGTTTTCCAAAAACACCTCATTTTTAAACTTTTACTGCTACTTGCAGAATATCGTGTTCAGATGGCTTTAGGCACTGTTTCTTCTGCTCTCAAACTGATTGCTCAGACCTGGCAACTTCAAACAGTAAATACCCTGGATTTATCCTTTTCTAGTACTTAGGCCATAATAGTCCTCAGACATTTTTGAAAATCTAATGAGGCATCTTCTTGCAACATTTACCAGCGCCCCTGTGACCGGGACTGCACCAAAGGGGAAAGTGCCTGACGGCCGAGAACGCTGCTCCTGGGTTTCTGGTTCTGCTTGTTGTTGCTGCTGGTGTTGTTATTTGTTTGCCTTGTTATACACACTAGTAAAGAACTGTTATTCCTTTTCCCACATCTTTGCCTGAAAACCCCTTAATTTTAAAGTTATAATAATTTGGAGGGAAAGGGGTCATATTCTCCATTCCAAGGGAGGTTCCCGCCTTCCTTGGCAGACACCTGTCTTTCAAACCAAGGCATTTTCCCAACAGCATCCTTCATGGTTCAGATTGCTGCCTCATGCCAGTTGTTTATGGACACCCTCTGACTTCTGCTGTTCTTGTACCCAATACTAATTGGCAAGTAGTCACCCAGCCCATGGCTTTCGATTTCTTAGGGGAGATTGTTTTACAGCATTCGCTTCATTTGTGGTTCCTGAAGTCTCTAATTTGCTATGAAGTGATTTATATTCTGCTATGATCCAGCTTTAGTTTATGCTTCCTGAATTTTGACTGAGCAGTGGTATTCCCCCTTGTCTCGGTCACATATGTCTACACTGTCATGTATGTTTTCACCTCCTGTCAACAGTCATGCATCAGGCACCCTTTTCCCAGGAATCTTGTGTGCTGATAACAGGCCAGCAGGTGTTTCTTCCCAAATGTTGTGGCTGCTCATCTCTTCTTCCAGTCCCACCTACCTTGCCCAGGATGGGCGGTTTATATTCAGAATATGATGCAAGGTCCTGATACATTATAGCTGATAGCATGGGGAGCATATTTTTTTTTGCAGTGATCAGCAACTATCCAGACTCTCATTTTTTTCCTCTTTGTACCCACTTTAGAGGTTTGGCCACTTTAAATCAGACCCTTTTCTTGGACATCAAGGTTCCTGTGCATCTCACTGGTGGAAGTAGCTGCTGAAATACCTGAGTTGTCAGTACCAGAACCTTGGGTGGTGACTTATTTTTGCAGTTTTAAGTTTTGCCCATGTTTCAGGACAGAAAAGTTCCCAGCTGTTAGAGAAATACCATTTTACTTGCATCTGCTATGGAATAGATTCCACATGTATAAAGTTTTTTATGAAGTGAAACCATTTTTTCTATGTTAGGACTGATCTGACGGCATGTCAAACACACAGAGAGATTCTGACCTTTCCCTTTGCATCTATAGTCAATCTGTGGTGCTCCAACAACTGGGATTGAAGAACTCCACATTTCATTAGTTTTACTAATGCAGGCAGTGTTAGAATCCAAATGGAAGCTGTCTTTTGTCCTTCTTGTGTCTCATGAATGCAGAATACTTTTTCCCCAGCTGTTTATTCCAAACGGAGTATCCCAAGTTCGCCTTTGGCCGTATGCAGCTAGTTAGCCCTCGGAAGCTGCATTGTTATCCTTCTCCTTGCCCTGTGCTGCAGCCAAGCAGAGTCTGTGTCACTGCTGCTGCTCGAGTCTCTTTGGGGTTGCTCTCCAGCTGCAGGCACCAACTGCGCCGCACACCCTGTGCTTTTCTGTTTGCTTATGCGTCATGCTTCTGTAAAATGATTTACTTTGTGCTTGGACTCATACAGTCTTATCAAAATGCAACTCTTCAGTAAAGGTGTAATGAAATATTTGGCCCTCATGAAAACAGAACGTTTTGCTATTTTGCACAGGGAAGTTTAGGAACAAGGTGAACAACTTCTCAGCTGTTGAGTCAGCCTTTGAGGGAGAGGGAAGTAAGGGTGGATAGGTTGTTCCTAAATGGCCAGAGCATTATTTTCTTTTAGGACAATTTTGACGGTCAGAGTTGGAAACAATGTCAGAACACAAACCTGCAAACAAAGGAAAATGATGCTTCAATCTAGATCCAAAAGCAAATTCACAGCTGCCTATAAATTAAAACTAAGACCAGCTCAAGAGAGCCCGCATCTGCTTGCACTTTTCCATGAGTTATTCTCAACCCACAACAGGTACCAAGCGATTCTCCCCTGACAGGAGGAAAGCTGTGTGCACAGGGTGCTGAGTCCCAGGAATGTGCCATCCCAGCAGGCAGTGTCCTACACGGCAGTGAACACCCACAGAATACAGGGTTACAGTCCCAGACCGGGGCTGCCTCATACACGTATGTGCATCCATGGCCAAAATGACTCTCCCCATGTCCAGGTTTTTAAAGATTGCCAAAGGGTGCAGATAGAGAACTCAATGGGATTGCGGCATGGAAAACATTTGCCTCTATTGGTCCTGAATGTGTTTGAAAATCTGGTTATGTTTCAAGTAATAATAATAATGAATTTGGTGAAAGTAAGTTTGATTATTTGACCTTACAAGTTGTTTGATTTTTGCCTGAGATGACATTCCTACAGGACAAATTTTATTTATTCCCATATTGTCTTTTAATTGTTTATGATGCACTTGAGTTTGATGGAATTTTTTTTAAAAAATATTCTTATTAAAGAATTACTGTAAATCTCACATCTTCATCTGTAGTGGCAAAAAGATTCTTTCAAGTAGCATTTTTCACACATATTAGTTCTTTCTTCATTGAATATTTCTTCACAGATACCTTTTTATTAGCATTGGATTTCATAATGGAAAATAATAGTATTTTAGAAATCATATTAATAGAAAATAATATTTTATCACTTTTCAATTGTTTTCAAATACTGATGGTATATATTGGACTTTTTGTAGTAAACAGAGAATTAAAATTTACTGATTGGTAGGGGAAAAAGAATAATTCTGCTTGCAATCCCCCACAGACATCATAAAACAAATTATCATACATTGGTGTAGGTATACAAAGAAAAAATAGGGGTTTCCTCATTTCATAGGGACGATTACATTTTAAATTATCCTATGTACATCTAACAGGATGGGGCACCTTGAGAGGCAGTCAACATCTGAAAATCTCAAAAAAAAAGTTAGATTCAAGTTTATAAGATATTCTTGTTGACTTGGGCCCAGTTTGCAATTAGATTTTACAAACTAATGACAATATACCAGAGGGTGTTCAGAAGCACACAAAGAAGCAAACCTACAAGTGTGTCCAAGGAGGAAAAGACAACATCACAGCAACCTAGAAAGCGAATCACTTATCCTGGGCTTCCCTGGGCTCCATGGAGTTTGACTGCTCGGTGCTAGGAATTGACTAGACGATGTAACCGGTAAGATGGGAAATAGCCCTGTGCTGTCAATCCCACAGAAAGAAGGCTTCTTACAGCTTCCCTTCAGCACTGAAATCAGGAGATCTGCAGCAGATGCCCCCACTTAAAGATCTGACTGTTCAGAACCATCCATGAGTTCCATAGTTGCAGTGACTGTAATTACTCATTGCAGGAAGTAAATTAATGGGAAAACCAGGAAAAAAAGGTGACTAAAAATGATGAGGAAAAAAAAAGTATTAAACCTCCCCAGTAGTCTTAGTATCTTAGACCACATATTTGCACTCCGTTCTCCTAACAAAAGACAATTATGAGCTTGCACATGTGCACACACACACTCTTGCTTATTCTATGCTTTTTCGCCTCATCTGGCAGCCGCTTTCCGGTCCAGCAGACACTAACATCTAATGAGACAAACTTCCCATTTTCAGACTAATCAGTCGGCTGCACTAATTGCAAATGCAAATATGCAAATTTATATTAATTAATTACTCTGCTAATTAGTTCTGCCGTCTTTTTGGGGTAATAAATCATTGTGCAGTGGAAGGGAAACACGTCCTGTCCCATTTCACTCCACATAAAAATTTAATGTACTAATTGAAGAAAATATATTAAAAAAACCCGGATTCTGATAACTCTGACTGTACTGATGGGTTCCCTACAGAAAGGTATGATTGTAAGAAGTCTTGCACATCCCCAGCAAACGCCATCACTAAGGTGCCTGTTAGCAATTTAATTATCACATTATGAGCTCAAGGAAAAGCCAGTTTGTTGTGCTGCAGGCTGTGACTCTCAGCTCCATAGTTGACACATTTTGCACCAAATGCTGTTTATACATCCATGAAAGATAATCTGGAGGGAAACACTCACTTTGCTCTACCTGAATGTTCTGGTAAGGCTTGCATTTAAATCCCAGGAATCTGGGTCTGCTATATATACACACTACAATTCTGCAGCCTCCTTAGGTCACATTTGAATGGGTTGTTCAGGGAAAATGAAGAGTAGCTGAAGAAGAAGCTGCTTGCAGAGGCCTTCCCTGGCCTTGAATTTTGCTTTGTCTCTGATTCTTTTCAACAGGGAACTTTCAGTTCCGCATCTGGCACCAGCTCTCCCTTGCAATCCTTACCTTGCCAGCACACTCTGGGCAGAGGAAGGGTCATTCCACTGCCCCTCTGCTGGTGTTGTGCCCAGCCTTGGGCGGTCTGCGTTCCCCACACCAACACCTGGAAGGTGCAGAGTTCTCCACATTGACTCAATGCCCCAGCAATGGCACGCAGGGCATCCTGCTCATAGAACCTCAGGCACCAAAGCCTGCCAAGGTGTCAAGGGCAATGTGCAAGCTGGGGCTTATTCTACACTTTATTATTTTTTATGACAGGGAAGAAGACCCATCCCCACAGCATAACAAACCCAATGGCACCTGGCTGTGAAAGAAAATTCCCTCGTGCAATGAAGCCACACCAGCCACCAGCAATGATCCGGTGTGCAGTTCATTGCAGCTTTCTGGGAGCCAAACACCCTCCTAAGAGGTTTAGAAAGGCAGCAAGCAAAGTGAACCCTCTTCTGTCACACAGGTTCAGGCTAACTAGAAATTGTCCACAGCTCCCAGGTTTTTTCATCCTCCACTTGTTTGCTTCTTTTTTCACAGCTTTGTACCATTGTTTCCATTAATGTGAATCATCGACAAAGCATTTTCTTGAGGGTTTGAATGTATCTTAAGTTAATCTGCCTTATAGATGTAGGTTGGAAACCAGTCAAAAATGTTGTAAAACTCAACAGAGGACTTCTGTTGTCAGAAATTCAGACAACTCACATATCCTGGTCTTCCATTATTTTAAAAAAAGTAATTTAAAGCATCAGCAAGTGTTTTGTTTTATGCTTTAAATGATTCATTTTAAATTGAAACCATAAATGAGATTTACAGGTAATTAAATTCCAAGGGCCTTTATCATTCTAGGTTCAACCAGTAGTTGAGCTGTATACTTTTCCTATAGTTTGAAATGCTATGATATCTTCTTTCTTATTTATTTTGCTTTCCTACCCAACCACTGGAATAAAATGCTGTTAAACTGATAACCTGAACTCCTGTGATTTAGGCTCTAAGAAAAAATGGAAAATTAAAAAAACCTAAAATAGCTTAAATTGAAAGAGCAGTTTATGGAACAGCCAAAGATAAAATTTATTTTTCAAACAGTTGTCATTTTTGTTTGAAAAACTAATATACACAAATGACCATTTAACATGATGCAAATTAAAATATTTCTTTAAAAGCAAACAACTTTTGATCTTTCAGGTTTGCAGGATCCTGGAGTCACATGGGATCCAAATTATTTGTTAGAGATTGCAGGCCTCCCCACCTGCTGAGAGTTCTGCAGCTGATTTTTTTTAAGGTCTACAGGGTTTCAGAGGTCAATATGTAAAGATTTTAACAAAACTCAACAGGTCCCTCTTCAATAATGAGTAGATACAAGATGGGAATGTTCTGTTTGTCTGTAGTATGCTTTAAAGTGTTACCTTTAAATTGTAATTGTACTGGGACATGAGATGTCACTTAAGACATTTGATAAAACCCATCCCTTGATGGGTTTGCTTCTATTAGAAAGCTTCAACAGGACATGTATATTTTGCAAATTGTAATAGGTGTGAACAAAAGTATCGTCTTTTCCTTTTTCTTTCTTTTTCTTTTTCTTTTTCTCTTTCTTTTTCTTTTTCTTTTTCTCTTTCTTTTTCTTTTTCTTTTTCTCTTTCTTTTTCTTTTTCTTTTTCTCTTTCTTTTTCTTTTTCTTTTTCTCTTTCTTTTTCTTTTTCTTTTTCTTTTCTTTTCCCTTTTCTCTTTTTCCTCTCTTTCTCTCTTTTTATCTCTTTTTCTTTTTTCTTTTTCTGATTGTGTTCAGGATACTTACATATAGTAAAAAAAAAAAGTGGTGCTAATAAAAATTCCATCATGATAATCTATGTTTATGCCCTTTCACTTACTTCTGGCTGATATTCATTCTCTTGTCAGGACTGTGAAATCAAGACTTTTCTTACCATATAGAACCGCAAGACCCATTTGGTATCCAAGATGAACCCCAGATGAGCGCTAAGATTGACAGTGTTTTCACCCTTGTAATTAGCTATTCACACAAATGGGGGTTTCGTTTGCACTTACGCTTGGAACATGGCACCTCTTCATACAGAGAGCATCATTCACATGGTAGCATTTTTGCTTTTGTTTTTTGCTGGCAAGTAAACCAGCATACTTATGATTGAGTTCTGTTAGCTGTAGATTTTGCTATATACTTTGCACTGTTTATTAATATTCTATTCAAAAAGAATTTCATGTGAACAAAGCATGAACTAGAACCATGTGATACTCCTGCTCTGGAGGAGGAGCTCACCTGCCCAAAGTCCCGTGCCTAAAGCCACCCTGCTCCCAAGTGACTGATTGTCACAGCCACGGTGCTGGGGCGGTGCTTTCCGATACCTTTTTCTTTAAGGGGAAAGATCCCCCTCCCTCCCTGGCCGAGGGAAGGACGGGCGGCCTCGGTACAACAGAATATGTACCAAGCCGCTGAGCTTATTTGCAGTCTTTTTCTTGGTTGTGTACTGACTCGGTAATGTCTGGAGGAAGGGCACAGAACTAAGAAGCCTTATGGCAATACAGCAACGGTTGCCAGAAATTCATCAAGGATTTTGATGGGTTCTGAACAAGTCTGTTCATTCTAAATTGAGGAATAAAAGACTCAGTGATAGAAGTGAAGGCAAAAGGACGACTAAAACATCTCTGTTTTGCTAGAGCTGAGCTGTGACTGATTTGCTCATACACTCTAAGGGTTTAAACAGAAAAAAACCCCACAAAATTAAATATCCTAAATGGACGGTGCTCAATATGTACTTAGGCTAGACAACACACTGCCACAAGAAGTGGATTTCCAAAAGGTAGGTTTGGAAAAAGGAATTGATATGCATATGAGACTTACCATAATTAATTATAGTAATGCTTTTGGGTCATGCTTCAGGGCTCTCAGAACTCAGCAACTGTTAGAGAACAGGCTGAGATTTAATAAGGGTAATCTCTTTTTAACCTGCCTGTACAGACTTTAGGAGACTCTCTTCATCAAAGGCTAATGCAAGAAAATACATATGAGAAAAGAATGATCTTAGGTCTAAACAAACACCACAAATTGCTGTGTTCTAAGATGTGGTCTATATATCTATATGGTCCTTCTTCTTAGGGGAATGAATGGCTCTTGGAAGCTCCTTTAGTCTCTTTTCTAATTCCTTATAAGGCTAGAATGCAAAAAGAATGAAAAAAAAAGGATAAGGAAAACTTGATCACTCAAGTGATCAAGGAATAGAGGTAATATAATATACATGGTCTTTTGTACCCAACAAATTAATTAATATTGTTTATCTCTTTAGAAACAATTGCATCCACAATGGACAAGAGGACAACTATCAGGCTAAATTAACATAAAGATTACATATAAAACCAGAAAAGGAGAACAGACTAATGGTGGAGAAAAAGCACAGAGAAGCCCTAAAGGCAAACGATAGAATTAATAAATATGGTAAATGCAAACCACCTAAGCAAAAAACAAAAGTAATGATTGGGGAAATAACAGTAAAATAGGAAAATAATTTTTCTATATTGAAGCTCCATGTCCTCAGCTCTTTGCCTCCGGGGACTCCAAGTACGAGGATGGTTTTTCACCCAAGTAGTGAAGATATCCAGAGAAGCAAACAGAGACTGCTGTTCATCTCTCTTCCAGGAGCAGAGTGCTGCTTTCCTCTCTGCAACACCATCACCACAGCTCAGAGAGGGCGTCTGCATGAGGAACCGCGCTTGGGGCCAGACCGGGGGAATATTCAGATATTGATCAATGGGGTAGCCCAGGGCTGGTTCCCAGCTGCCCAAGGCAGCAGCAAGAAGCATCTCTAACACAAATCAAGGTGTGAAGCCATTCAGTGCTTCAGGGACCGGGACCTACACTAGTGCAGAAAAGTAGAACTAAACCACCACATCCCTACTGGAGATAAAAAAGGTCTGTCTTCCTCTCTTTTATTTTATTTCAAAACCTTTGCTCAATTTATTGGGGGATACCACTGTACCACACAGGGAGAAACAATAAACCTGTGATGTAACAGGTTAAAATGAAGTTGCTGCTGCAAAGTACCTGGAAATAATAAGGGAAAACAAAATTAGAGAATTTTTCCAGTGAGTTATCACAAAATTTCTATTTCTGTTTTCAATCCCAGCCATGATGAAATGTTGAAATATTTGGTTGATATAATCCCTCATAGTATTTTCAACAGAAAAACTGCATTTAAATTTCAGAAGCTGACCCTTTCCTTCTTTGATGCAAAAAGTAGGGAGGAACAGATCATTGCCAGACACTTGAAAGAGAGAAATGCCTATTTAGTGAAAAGCTGAAAGAAAATACTGTCTTTCAGTTAAATATTTTTTTCATCAGTTAATATCTTTCAAAGTATCTTAATTATTTCTCTTTTCAGCATTTTACTTACCCAGAATCAAATTTATCTTTGTGCAGTAGCACAATAGGAACTAGGAAGGTTAAGTTTGTAGCTGATCCTTAAATCACTTTTCCTATATAAACCATGTAAATTCACACCTTTTCTTCTGTAAGAGTGAAGACACATTTGTCATATTTGATTCTAGCTTTACATAAGCAAAGGTTAAATAAAGCTTTAGCACACAAGCTTTGATCAAGGCAAAGGGTTTTTACCATACACCTACAATTTAAACATCTGGCTTACATGAAAATTAATTACTCTGTTTCTCTGGAATAGAAGAGGAAACACAGTTAGGTCTGGATTGATTTTGTCAAACTGTGAACTGGCTGTGGTGTAAATTGAGAAACACTTGAGCTATATTGGGTTGGAGGTGAACAAAAAAATATTTCTGCTGTGCTGCATTATATCCACATGCTCCATAGACAGCAGTGTTACTGACCTTTCATTTTCCTGCCCTGCCCTCTGTTTATCCTCTTCTAGCTCCGACCACCATTGGCTCAGATGAACAGTCATTAATACCAGCACTCTTGTCTCAGTCTATCACTGGTAGGATATTCGAGAAGGCAACCAGCCCAGCTGGAGAAAACATGAAAGTGCAACAAATATTTGTGCTTAGAAAACGGAAACATTATATTTATACTTGGGACTTGGACACACCAGGCTCTCGAGTTCTTCTCTCGCTGCCCGAGCACCCTTTTCTCCCAATCACTTCTGGATATAATTGTTTGCAGATATAAATTGGGTTGTGTGCCTGTGGTAGCAGTGTGCATGGAATTTGCAGCAATATTAACAGCATTCACCTCTGGGAAGTGGTCCCTTCTGGTTTCAGTCAGGAACATATGTTTTAAGTACATAGTCTGAATAGAGATTTTGTTATTTTCCTTTGAGGTTGGAAAAGAAAATTGTTTTCTGCCATGATCATCTCAGAATTCAGAATTAGGTCAAGGGAAGGGCACATGTGCAGAGAGTAGAAGTTGCTGAGCTCTCAGTGATTTCCCGTTGTATATTTGACTCACCGTGGGAAATACTTGAGAAATACTTCCTCTGTCTGTGAAACACTCCCTGAACCAGCAGGCACCAAAGCCGAATTTCAGTTCATACAATGCTGTAAGATCTCTATTTGCAATGTGCTGTAAGAAGTGCAAGGTAACTTTCACAAGTACAGAAAGTAAAATAAAGTAGATTTCTCTTGCACACCTCAAATGAAAATCTGTGGTGCTTTGAGTATTTTTTCCAGCCACAGATGGAATTCTGCCATTTTCATAGTTTTTATTCAGTAATGCTGCTTTTGTGCATAAACAGTCATTAACTTTTCATCGGTGTCTTCATGGATTAAACAGTCCCCAAGTCCATGTTGACAGCACAGATCATTACGGACCCTTATCATTAAAAATGAAGAGGACGGATGGTGTGTGTGTGTGTGTGTGCAAACATCTCCTTACTCCCTCTCTTTCACAAACTCTAAGATTTAATAGCAGTTAACACCAGACCACAGCACTTCTAAACAACAATAGCCCCGCCAATTCTAACTGGTATTCCAATTAGTCTGACAATTCTATTAATGAAAAACATTAAACTTTTTAACAAAGGCTATCTTTTTTGTGTTGTGTTTAGCAAAATGCAATTGGGAGTATAAGTAAACCTGAACCTCTACTTCCAAGAATTTCTGATGATTAAAGAAAAAAAAAATACTTGGGGAGCATGTAGAAACATTTAGATACCGTAGTTAAATAAGCAGCACAGGCTATCTGAATCGTAGAATATTGTAAATGATAGAGAAATGGATTAAAAAAGTAAAACCTGCAAATCCACAGTACATGGCTGAAAGAGGTTTGCCTTTTGAAAATAGTGATTTAAGCCAGGTGCTATAGAGATTTCAGTACATTAGGCAAACATTTGGTTTCTTGTTTGAAGAAAGATCACTTTTCTAAATTTTCTTTCCTTCAGATATGAAACAAAAGGAAAGAAAAAGGTATATTCCACAACATAAAATTTTCAGTGAATATTTGTTTCAAATCAGTATTTTTTTTTAAAATTGCTCTGGTTTTGATTTTATGTACTATTGCCATTTTCAAAAGAAGCATCCTTTCAAAACCCTTTGAAGTGATTTAAAGATCTTACTTTACCTAAGTACCTTATTCTCAGAATGAAATTTCAGGACAGTGCACTTAAAACACAAAGTTTTTTGCCAAAAAATAAACACGCTCTTCTAAAATATTTTTTTTTTTCCACTTTATGTTACAAGGTCAAACTGCAAATATCATCTTCACAATCAAGATTTCTGTTTCTATGGAAGTAAGAGCATTTGCACAGAGTCTCTCTGCAAAAAGATCTTCTTAATGTTAACTTGTGCCACAAGACCCAAATGAATAACAGGCTGAATGAAAAACAATATTTACCCCAAACCCCAGCAACCTGAGCATCACAGATTTCATTCTTCCAGCATCCAGCCTTCAAGACATAGTGCAGGAACATGAACCTCTCAGATTTGGCCTCGTGCCATAATGCCAAGTATATTTCCTATGTCGCCTCACCAAATCATTACTGCACTGCTTGTATTCACACTGTTTAAGGATTTAGAGATACTGGGAGAGATGGCTATTCTAGTCACCATCTGCTGACATCAGCTGTCTTCAAAATTCATAGCAAAGCACCCTTTGGAGAGAAATTTTCCTTAGACGGCTTTGCATAGCAAGATGTCTTACAGGTCTAAATGCAGAATGCAGATGCCAGCACGCCTCTCTAGGCAGAAAGCGCACTTCAGCCCAAGCCACACCTAAAATTCCTGAGCACAGGAATGAAATCCTGAACATGCCATAGTGCACTCTTCAGAATGCATGCCTTTAAACAATTTGTTAAGTGCAATTTTTTTTCTCTCCTGGACACACTCCAGTAATAAGACTTGAACTGCTATGCGCAGTTCTCAAAAAATAGCCACTGAATTAAAGATGATCGGAAAGAAACCAAAATAAAGCCAGATACATCGGATACATATTGTCTAACACTGTGAACAACAGCATGGGAAGAAAAAAAAGGATTTCTAACTTGCAAAAATATATGCATATTCAATAATCTTCCTGCTGACCACTGGCTGTTTCAGCGTTTCACAAACTATGCCCTGTATGAACTTTTCCCAGCACTCAAAGAGCTGAAAGAAGCAGGCCTGCAGTGAGGCCACACAAACCAGGCAGAAAGTGAATACGGCAACTAGCACATCAGAGGGGAAACACAAACAGGATTCAGCAAGCCACACTCCCTTCTTAAGAAAGGGATTCTGCCCTGAAAAGAAGGCTTTTTGCCAAACTTCTAGGCACATTCTGGCCATGGTTGTTTTAAACTATTTGGAGATTCAAACGAGTCCTCAGGCAGCCAAAGGAGTGAAATGAAAACCTCAGGCTGCCAAAGAGTTGCAATTTCCTTTGCACATCTGGTTAGGTGAGATCACTGTACAGAGTGGTTACCTTCCAAACCAACCCTGTGTTCTCCGACTGGGACAGGAAGCACTGGTTTTCATGACGACTGGTGGACAAGGAAGCTGGCAAGCTGGAGGGTTTGTACAACTCCTTGGAGACTGCTCAGACATAAGGGATGTTAATTACAGAAAGAACTCTTTACTTCATCTTGTACTTAAGCGCATGATAGCCTCACCTTTCTTTACAGCAGATCACAACTTCATGTTGATTTTGGAAGACTTGATTGACTGTTTAGACAATGCTGTTTCTGAGAGGGTGTCAACGTATTTTATAAAAAAACCTCTATGCAGGTGTAAGCAAGAGCCCCTCTTGACTCTACTTCTTTAACTGTATACTTGAATAAATGGGAATTAAATTTGTGAGGCTAAGAATCTCAGAAATTCACATCTTGCACCACCAGTGTGTCTGCTTGTTCAGCAAATTTGGTGAAAAATGCATTAAAATGGGTTTTTATAAAGACAAGAAGTATCAGTTACTCTAAAAGTAGATCTGCAGCTAGAAATAATAGAATTGTTCATTCATCACTGAAAAAAATTTTCTTTAAACACCAGTTTTTCCCAAATTATTTTGGGAAAATATCATTACAGCCCTATCTGAATTCAGCACAATTTTACAGCTAAGATGAAGTTAGTTGTGCCTTTCACTTTCTCAGAAGCTTGGGGATAGAATCCAGAAAACAGTTTTGTAAATTCCGGTTCTATTTGCAGTCAAATTCCACCACCAAATCTCCAGGACTGTCAGGGGAAAATTGGTCCTGTGGGTAAAGGACCTCAAATAGTCCACCTTGGCTCGAGGTAAAATGAGATGGTCAAGATCCTCTGTAGTATATTGCTGCCCACCTTCCCCTGCTTCCCTGCCAGTGAAAGATCCATACAGGTTTGTGTAGCAAGAAAAAGCAGGAAGGCTGGATGGTTCAGTAACTGTACACATCATCTCATCTCTCTGAAAAATAATTTCTGGAGTGTTTATCAAATAGACATTGGACTCTTCATTACTCCTAACACTTGCATTGAGCATTTTAAATCAGTGCAAAAAGTTCAGGATCAGTGCTGTAAGATCCTTATGCCTCCCTTTTCCTTCTAGAAAGTAGCATTTCCCTGTTTCATACCTATAAGCATTTAATTCTGGCACTAGCTTAGGTTTGCTTATTTTGTTTTTTGCTTTTTTTAATCCAAAATTACCTTTTTTTTCAGTAAGGAAAGATCTCTAGTAAGGTCTTTAAGTCCATGCATTATCCCACGTTGCAGATGCTGTTTGGCAATTGTGGATGCTGGGAGCATTCAAAAGTGTAACACAGATTTGAGAAACGTAGGGGAGGCCATAGTTCGTTAGCAGTTTGGGATGCCTGATTGCACAGCTTTTCGGCTTTTTTAATGAAAATTTACTTATCTTAATCAGAACAGTATCTCAGGAAAAGTCATATCCAGAAAGGGTTATAAATTCAGATAATAAAAGGCAAACCAAAAGGAGCATAGATTTCCATTACGGTAAGCCTGAGTCATCCTGCTCAATACTAAATAATATTTTCTAAAAACAAGCACCTCTGCTGAGCTGCTACGGAACTGCCTGCATACTTGTGCAGAGAGAGAATGCAGCTTTCATAGGCAATCGAAGCTCTGGCATCCAGTTCTGTCAGCTACTTGCCTTCTCACATTTAATAATGTGCACTCAAAACAGGTTAAAATTTGGAGCTTAACTTCTATTTATTTGTTTTCCTAAGGTGTTCTTGAATATAAGAAGAAGGAAATGATGATTCCTACATAGAAGCTTTCAGCCTACCTGGACTTTGTGAAGTTTCATGGGACTAAAGAAGTCACTTCTCTAGCCTGAGGGCTTTGTCCCTGCTGAGTTTCAAAGGTCTGCTGCAAATAATAAAAGTGTCAGACTTTCTTATAAAGTTTGCAAGGAACAATGACAAAGTTGCCCTTATAAAACATCCTGTGATTTCCTGGGAGGGAACTATCCAACAGAAGCTGATGTTACTCTTAGGTTTTATTTTACACTTCTGTCGAGTCATCATTAATTCAACTTCTTGGTTTCTTTGCATTTTAAGATCCAATTACTAGCGAAATGCCTCTACCCGAATTAAGGTGCAAATGAGACCATATGTCAAAGTCAATAGTATGGATTTTATTTAACAGTAAATGTGAGAGAGAGAGAAAGAAATAGGAAAGGGGGAGAGGGGTTGAAGGGGAGAAAGAGAGTGAGAGAGAAAGATGGTCACCACCTTGTGGATCCAGACCACGTCCCGCTGCCCTTCTTCCGGTCTTCTCGGGGAAGGGGCTCCAACAAAAGAAAGTCCAATGGGTTAATGCACATTCAGGTATAGGCGGGAATGCCCAAGCACCTTCCCTGTGGTGGAGGGCAGAGTTTTACACTGGCTTCTGCAGCACTGAGGATCTGTGGCAGCACTCTGTATCCCCTGCAGTCCCCTGGTGGAAGGAAGGCCTCAGGAATGTCTGTGGGCTATGGTGTCCCCCTGCTGCACCCAGCCAGAGCTGATCTTCAGGGTAGCTGCTGCATTTGGCTTTCCTTGTGGATACATTCTTCTCCCGAAGCCTTGTTCACTTCTCCTTAGACCTGACATAATTAGACAATAGTAACACCTTTAACTTACCTGAAATTCCCATCAGGTGGCATAACTCACAGTCCAAATTCCAGGAGCCCAGGAGGCATATTGGGGGTAGATGGGACAGGGGACAGGTAGGGGAGACAGGTAAGGAAGACGGGGGGGTGGGTTTAGGTATTGCAGATGAGCAGTGGCTTCTTTATACTGTTTGCTATGGTGGGCAAAGTCCTTCAGTGATCTTAAGCGTTTAAGGCAATTGTGACCTTTAAGTCTCTGACATTGCATATTGCATTTAATTTATAGAATGCATATATAGAAATATATATATATATATATGCATACATGTATATGACTTTAAGTCCTTACCAAAGTGCTCATCTTGTGGCACCTGTTTTCTTTAAGGCCTCTCTGCTCTTCTGTGCCAGTGCTGGAGCCATGTGCACAGAGCTCCCACCACTTCTGGAGAGGCTTGGCCCCAGCGCGACCGCACCATGCAGAGTGCAGCACATCATCACTCCACGTGGGATGGAAAACCCTGTCAACAGGGAGAAGACTGCAGAAAGGGAGAAAAAAGGATTGGGAACATCTATGCAGGTGATCTGGAGAGACAATCTCATCAGGCACCTCTGGCTGAGGGAGATCTGCAGAGGGGAGAAGAAAGCAGCCCGTCAGCTTTAGAGACACTGCAAGCAAGTCCATGGAAGAAAAAGTACACATCACAGCTCTGGGGTCTCCTTGGGGAAGGGGAAGCAGTGCAGCTTTCTTCTGGGGTCACACACACCCACGCTATTGACGCCTAAAGATTTTAGCTTTTTATACATTTGACACATATTTGCAACTTTGCAGACTGTTAACACAAGGTTATATAGCTCCTGGGGTTTTTTTCCTATCCTTTCTCTTTAATATTAGAATAATAAGCTAACCCTTCTAATGCATACTTGGAATTCTGTTTAGTCATATTCTTAAGAAGCCTGACAAGGACATTTTGTTTTCCACTAGAACTTAGAAGACATAATGAGAAATGGGGCAAAGAAACCCCTGGAACAACTCCAGTGGGGCAGAACCCAGGAGAAATTACCTAACCAACTGCTCTTCTAATTGGACAATATTTGTTACATATGCTAATTTGTTAAACTTATAAAAATTGCAGAAATCCAATGCCAGATGTGCCCATGACAATCAACTTGGAAGCTTTCAATATAGACCTGCTTTTTATCTCACTCTTTTAACACTGTTGCAAGTTTTGTTTATTTGATTTCATGCAACACTATGTCTTCTGAAAGGGAAGAAACTGCAAGATCCATGGAAAAACATGCATTGATGGGAGGAGAGAGTCTCAAATGGAAACACAGAGGAAGCACACCTGTGGATCCAGTGTAGGCATCAGAAGAAGAAAAGGAGGAAAGCCGTTCTCACTGACCACCTGTTTGACAGAGACAGAGATTGCCATTGCAAAGTGAGTGGTGAGGAGCAATGTCAGGGTGTGTCCTACAGCCAAGCGTCCCTGCTGCAGCTTCTCAATGTTTACAAACTTCCTGATCTCAGGCCATCCTCAAGGGAGGGTAGCAGAGAGTGCAACAACTCCATTCACCAAGTGGGAGTGAAAAAAACCCATTTCTCAGATGTACCACAGGGCTGCTTTGCACCACAAAGCAACAGCAGTGATCTTAACCCTGCAGTTTGAAGAAACAACACAGCTACATGACTGCTCTGACTGGAATATTTTATCCCAGGGAGACAAGTACCTTGAATCCCATATCCTGCAAAGTACATCACCTCTTGATCTGGAACTAAAATTTTCAGGCTATATTGTACCTTTACTTTTCTAGGTGAAAGATATTTTCCTGATTTAAAAAACAAATGTATTTTCCATTTTAAGGTTATTTGGTTCCACCATCTCTCAACTCCTTAATATTAGAATGAACCAGGAATAACTCAAAATTAATAACATTATCCCAAATGTATGTTGTATCTACATGAGACCTATTCCAGTCATGTGTTTCAGAAATATTAAAGTAATTTCTAGTCACAAACCAATTTTTGGTTAACCATAAGCAATTACAGTTAGTGGCCATTTTCAAATTCTACATTCATGTTTTACTCAAATAACTCCATTAAAATAGAGTAACTAACCCCTTTACAGCTCTTTCCTATTTCAAAACATGAAATTAAGGATGTCTGATGAGAGCCAGAAGTATATCTTTCTTAAAGGAGGCTTAATGCAAAATACACTGATATTTTGCCACATTAGCACATAGGTTAAAAATTATATTTTCAGACTGAAGCAAATCCTCTTGAGCTAATATAGTTTATTTCTCTGAAGCCAGGGGTCCTTATTGGTGTCTTCTAAGCTCTCCTGGGAGAAGGACATACATTGTCTTAGCACTGGTGGGAGAGTGCTTGGTCACCTTGATGGGAACGGCAAGCTCCCCTCACAAAAAAGTCCACAGTCGACACCAGTGTACTGGGAACATGGAGAGGCAGAAGAGGGACAGGTCTGCACAGACAGACAGAGAGACACATCTCTTCAGTCCCATGGCGTGCCAGCTGCACTCAGGACAGGCAGCTGGCACGCACCATGCCCAGGGCACATCGCTCTGGTTCTTTCCCCAGCAGCTCCTTGTGTAGAGACGCAGTCCAGCCTCCACCAGAAAGCTCCAATTCCAACCAGTCTGAAACTCACTGAGGCTGACAGACCAGGGGACCTGCCCAAGATACTATCCTCTTTTGACTGTTTTTGTAAAACAATATAATTTAAATAAATAAATGAACTATAAATCCCCAAACAAGCAAAACCCAAACCAACAAACCAAAACCCCAAAAGCACACACAAAACTCCTGCCAAACAGGTATTCCCACCTCCTCCTTAGCACTAAACTCAGCAGGAGACTCAAGCCTCTCTTTTCTATGCTCTTACCCACACATTTGTCCCTTGTGGTCTGACTTGGCAATTTAGGATGAACTGGACATAGATCTTCCCCCAGGCTCACTCCCGAGGCAGCCGCTGCTCTGGTGGTTGGACTGTGCACGTGGGTACCACGGCAGGAAGGCAAACCCGTGTCAGCCATGAGTGTGGGAGTTTGGCATCACAGGACTGCCACTGTGTCTGTGTCGCAGTGATGTCTGGTGGGCACTTTAGAGAGGTGAGGAAACAAATAAAAGATTCAGCTGTCTTCCCCTTCTGAACAGTTTCCTGCTGCCCACGAGGTCCCATTGCGCCCAGTGAAGGACCAAGACTATCACACTTTGAAATGTTCCCGAGTTGCTTCATTCGATGTGGTTTTCCTGTTTCAGCAAAACAGGGAGGTATGGGCCAGTTAGGAGAGGGCTGGAGAGGATGATGAAAATTTTTTTTTAAAAAATAAATAAATAGGAGAGACAGAAAAAGAAAAAGAGTAGAGCCATTCCCGGGGGCTCTGATGACAGCATATCGAACTTACCTGAAGGACTCTCCTTGAATGCAGTGAAGTTTGGGTCAGTCCCCCTCATGCACCGTGGAGGTTCTGCGTTCCTTGGAACTTTATTTCAGTAAATCTATTAATGACTCAGTATTATTTAAATGAATCCATAAATGTTTGGTTGTGCTAAATGTATTATTAGAATATTGTATTTGAAATAAACTCACTTTTTAATTCAAGACTACAGAGTCTGGGTACAGGGAAAAAAAATTGTGCTATGTGTTCAGTAACATATTTGGTGCTGTGCAACATTCTATAGAGTGCATTTCACTGTATTTTTTGTATTATTCATAACATGCATTCACAGTAGACAGCAAAGCATCAGTTATTGGGTATGCTGTGAATGCATATTAACATCAGCACCTATTTGCATATCATGGATCCGCAATACCAAATGCGTAATAAAATCCTTATGAAAAGTTATTATGCATGCACAGTAGAGGCTTTTTAAACCTTGATAACTCAGCTATTTTGTTTCTCCACTATTTATTTGAAAATATTAAAAAGGTCAAAGGATGGATTAGGAATGTGCAAAGCTGTAATATTACTCCTATAGAGGGAATCCTTCAACACAAACTAATTCATTTTCTGTTTTTGTAGCAGTATAAAAGCCGTTCAAAAATGCATTTGAGTTGTTTAAAAAAAAAAACCCACCTACTCCAACAAAAAAAAGGATGGAGAAAATATTTTCATGTATTTTGGATGCTGTGTGATATAACTGAAAATTTTGTTGGTCCTTCCCTAAACATAGAACTATTACAATGTCAACCTTTCTATCAGTATCTCATATTATTTTTAGTGTGTACTGAAACAGTGTTTGGTTACTCAGGAATTTTCATTTTTAGATTATCATGCATTTTATAATACTTCAAATATGCAAAATCCTTGGAAAGGTTAAAAACCCATAGAACCTTTAACAACATAAATCTTAATACAAAATTCCTGTTAAGGATAATGGGATTCTACCCTCTCCTTTGTTACACAGATTGTAAAATTTGCAGTAAAAATGAAGCAAATGCTATGAATAGTACAGCACTTGCTCTTTTTGAACAGTTTCCCCTCAAGTTTTAACATCTTTGTTACTTCAAATGCATTTCCCTTAAAAAACAAAAACTAAAAAAAAGGTCTGAGTTTTGTAAAGAATGAGTGACCCGAATGCCTTACTTCTTTAAAATAAAACAGAAACCAAAAATACCCACAAAGTTTGGGGTGAGGATTTTTTTTAACAAAAGACTTTAAAATCATTGAACACATACATATAGACGTATAAAACACGGTCTCCCCAAACACGTGTTGTTCTGTGCTGCAGTCTTAATTTTTGTTCCCGTCTCTAATCAAAAAAATGCCCAAACATATTCAAATGAAACTTTGTGAAAAAAAAAATAATTGGATCAGGGCTGAGAACATAAATGCCAAGGTTTGGACCAATGTGAATTAAAGCAGATGAATTATAAACCTTTCAAAACCAGGATTTATAATGGAAACGCTGACACGGACTCGTAACAATAGCAGCTCTGCCAGAGATTATTTTAATTCTAAAAGCATACTCAGTTGCTCATTATTTTAATATAGAGATTATTTAGTCACAAAAAAGCAGTGATACACAATAATAATGAAACCAAATTTTTAAAAAAATGTTTCTAAGATGATACATCATTCCCCCTGTAACTCTCTTGATATCGCTTATGTGTGACATGCCACTCCTTAAATTAAAAAAAACCACAAACCCCTAACACATGAAGGTGGAGTTTGCCACAAGCTCCATGCAAAGCTGAGCTAAGAGTCTTTGTCAGCTTCATTTAACAGTGTTTTGCCTGTGGAAAGAGACAAAAGGGTTAAAGGAGGAAGAGCAGGGAGCACAGGAGAGGCAGCTGACAGGGGAAACAAGGGCATGAAGAAAGGAGAAGCTAGGTATGAAAACAGAAGAGGAGGGGGAGATTTTTAGGAGATTTCCAAAGGGAATAACTCAGTTTTTAAAGAGATATTGGGGAAATATTTGCAAAAAGGCCAGGCAGACTGAGAAAATACGGCAGGGGCCAAATCTTTCGAGCATCCTAAGTTATGCCTGTAAGCAGGTGCACCCCAGTCACACTGCAACATGCCAGCGCAGGTCAGGGACCAGCGAGCCCTGCCACATGTTTCGGGAAAAAAGGCACGATTTGTTCAATCGTCGTGCTGTATGTCCGGTTTGCTACAAATGCCTCTTTCATTTTGCAATGTCAAAAAGCACCAAGGGGTGTGAGGGAAGGATTTCTTACAGATGGCAGGAGGTTTGCTCCTATTATTCTGTGCTCTGGGGCAACAAGCTGCACTCAAGAAAACCCCATACCCCAAAAATCACACCCAGCAGCATCACACAAAAACTACTTTCTGTGCCCATATTATGCATTATAGCACCAGCATTACTTCCACGTTGCTGCCTTCCTTTCCTTGCCTTTGCTTTTTTGTCCCTGGGTTCCAGGTGCACTGGAGGGACTCAGATCAATACTAGACAGCATTTCTCATATAAACAATACCACATTAACCACCACAGGGCACCTGTACCTGTAGGCAGGGACAGCACCAAAGCTGGCATGTCTATCCATGCAGCCAGACTGCTAAAAAGAAGCCACTACAGTTGAAATTCACCTACTGTATGTGAAATGCTGGTGCAGAATTTTTTTCTTTTATTTTTTTTTCTATCAGTCTAACCTTCTGTGTTGATACATGAATGCTGGTACCCACTTAGAGGGATGCCAGATGATCAGTGCAGAATGAAGGTCCCAGGAGAAAGGCTCACGTGGTTTTCTCTGCCCCGTGACGTCACTAGCAGATGGCATGGGTACCAGCTCTGGCAGTTGGCATCAATGTCACTTTTTAGAGATCAATGAGATAGTGCAGATATACACAGATCTAGACTCCAGAAGACGATGCGACATTCAGACTGAAAAGATTTGGAAGGCAAAAAATGAAAACTGATTGTTGAATGAAATAAAAAGCTAAGGTAATACAAATAAAGATATATTTCAGTTGGTGTTGGGTGTGCATGCAAGTGTTTAAAGATACAGTATCATTGTCTTGTATTTTATGTATGCTATTTATTGTCTAATAACTCCTAATATTTTATTCTTCTGATGCAATTACAAACTTTCATTGCTTTCATGTAATACTGCAAGTGTGTAGATAATACTGACAGAGTTAATCTTTGATTGGGGTTTTTGTTTAATTTTGTTCTATTAAAAAAGTCCCTGCATTTGCTTTGCTTGTCTCTTTGAAGTCCATGGGATGCAAGCTTTTGCTGCTCCCAAACTGCAAACAAAAGCAAAGTAATTGGGAAAAGGAAATTATTTTTCCATTCCAGGCTGGATTGTGAGCACACGTGCAGGATTACAGTCAGAATCTACAGACCGCTCCTGTCAGCTAAGGGCTGGAGGAAGACATCTGAGCCTCGCAGAACATAAACACTGCTATAGCGTGCAGGGAATTTTTCACGTCCCCCCCCCTCATTGATGGGAAAGAGAAAAAACAAGGAGAAAAGAACAAGAAAAAAAGCAAATAAGTTGATTCTTACTAAACAGATAATATCAATTAGAATTTTTGCTTGGAAAAGGGAAAAAAAGAGGTAGGGGGATTTTATTTCCTAACTCTAATCTGAATACATTTAGGGTTAAATAATTCTGACTTTTGTCTTAATATGAAATAAGTATTATGTGATTTTAATACAAATAATTAGAAAAAATACTTTGTTTTGAATTCTATTACTAGATGAATTATTTGGGGAGGTATATTCCATTATTTTTTTCTTCTCAGCCACTGTAACTTACTTGAGTTAAAAATCTTGATACATAAAGGAAGAAATTTGAAGGGGAAAAATCGCACAATTTTGAAGTATAAGTCAAAAAGTGATTTTAAAATATTTAAAACATCAGGTAATAGAGATATGGCACTTTTTCAATTTTAAAACTGCACTCGCTCTTCTCATTTTTTCACCCAGGGGAATTTGGATTAATGAAATTTCTGTATTGCTTTATCACGTTTTGCATTTCTTTGAATTCCATGATGGTGACAGTTTGAAGGGTTTGTTTAAAAATAAAATAAATTAGCAGGGAGCTAATTATAAATTTAAAATATTGATTTACTCTATATTTATCTGTGAGAAATGTGGCTTTTTAGTTGCAGGGTCAAATGTTTCAAGTGATTTTAGAATTTTCAACAGCCTTTTTTTTTAAAGTGGACATTTGCAAGTGGCATTTTATTAAAAAAATACAGATTGAGCATTTATATACACACACACACACTCTCTCTCTCATACACAGAGAGCTTACACACAGACACAAGTGAGGTGCATGAGGCTGTCTGAGTGAGTCGGGAAACTTTAAAAATGGAAATATTTAAACATTGTGCTGGCATTCTTTCAGGTAACTTAAGATTATAGAGCCATGTTAACACTACCATTTGATGAGTCTGTTGTAATGCCAGAATCCCAGATGTGTAGAAAGTTTCCCAGAGAAAGTGATGACCAAAAGCAAATGAAGAACTCAGAAAGCTTTTCAAAGCAGATCATCCTCCGAGGAAAGAATATTAAAAGATCTCCTGGAGAAGACACAGAAAAAGAAGAGGAGGAGGAAGAGCGAGAAGAGGAGGATGAGAATGGCTTGCCGAGGCGAAGGGGCCTTAGGAAAAAAAAGACGAGCAAGATAAGGATGGAAAGGATTAAATTCAGGCGTCAAGAAGCCAACGCTCGAGAGAGGAACCGTATGCACGGCCTTAACGATGCTCTGGACAATTTACGGAAAGTGGTCCCTTGTTATTCTAAAACACAAAAACTGTCCAAAATCGAAACTTTAAGACTAGCCAAGAACTATATTTGGGCTCTTTCTGAAATCCTGCGAATTGGCAAGAGACCTGACCTGCTCACCTTTGTCCAGAACTTGTGCAAGGGTCTGTCCCAGCCGACTACAAACTTGGTGGCGGGATGCCTGCAGCTGAATGCCAGGAGTTTCCTGATGGGCCAGACGGGTGAAGGCGCCCATCACACCCGCACACCCTACTCCACCTTCTACCCTCCCTACCACAGCCCGGAGCTTGGCACCCCCCCAGGGCACGGGACTCTTGACAACTCCAAGTCCATGAAACCGTACAATTACTGCAGCGCTTACGAGTCCTTCTATGAAAGCACATCCCCCGAGTGCGCCAGCCCACAGTTTGAAGGTCCCTTAAGTCCTCCCCCAATTAACTATAATGGGATATTTTCCCTGAAGCAAGAAGAAAGCTTGGACTATGGCAAAAATTACAATTACAGCATGCATTACTGTGCAGTGCCACCCAGGGGTCCCCTTGGGCAGAGCTCGATGTTCAGGTTGCCTACAGAGAGCCACTTCCCTTACGACTTACATCTGCGCAGTCAGTCTCTCACCATGCAAGATGAATTGAATGGAGTTTTTCATAATTAATGAGGAAAATGAAAATAAACAGTGGTCATTCACCTCCCCATCTAATTAAGAGAAAGCAGATGCTTGGGCTCTGCGTAATTGGCACAATTCTATTTAAAATGTTTACTAGTTCCTAAAGTGTGTTTCAACTATTGTGAGGATTTTCTATGTATTACTAAACCCTTTTTCTGATAAGTACTTTTTTTTGTCTGTAATCACTGTGAGAATACGTTTCCTCCCAGAGGTTTTCTCTCTCCTTTTTAACTTTTTATTTCCCTATTTGTTTGATTTGTTGAGCAGTGTGTCTGAAAAATATTACTGAAATAAAAGCATACACACTGTGTAAAGTCAATGTCTATTTTGATTGTATAGTAATTATACAAATGCATGTTATTGAAATCAGATTAATAAAAATTATGTATTTATAATTGGTAGAAAATATATATTATGTATTCAAGGAGAACTGGATTAAAAGTATTGAGAACTTTAAAGTAATTATCCAGAACGGAGATGGGCTTGCAATATGCAGAGGTGAGAGGGCAGCAATATTGAAAGCTATGCAAAAAAAAGGCAAACAAATAAAAAAACAAAATTGTTTTGGGATAGTTGGTTTTTGGTAAGCTAAGGAAAAACAGTGATTGTCATTGACATTATTCAGCCTGACTTTAGAGTGTTGCTGACAGGGGTCATATAATCATATTTAGAAGATGTTGTCAAAAATTTGCCTCAGTTATTTTAACCATATATAATCAGCACTTTTTATTTGTATTATTCTGACTTCAGATGTAAAGGTTTGTTATAAAAATGTATGACTGTGATTTCTCACTACGTACTTAAAATGCAATTAAAGATAGATGTTTCCACTTTTAAAATACATCTATTAGCTGTGATACTGTATTTTGTCTGATACTTATTATTCCACAGTATACAGCTGCCTTTGGTCTTGCCTGCACACCTCTCTTCCCAGGACACCCATCAGCTCAAGTCTGGGGTTGGAAGTCGTGAATTATCAGGGTGAACTTCATGCTATTTTCAGAAGGATGTATTAGCGATGCAATAGATTCAAAATATCGCATAAACAGCTGTGTGCTAAATGAAACACAGGTTATAGGAAGAAGGTAACTTTATATCTCAATTAAATGCCAAATTTCATATGGGAAAGGGCCCTGAGCTGACAGACAGGACACTGACTGCTCCTCCACCTCTGGCTCACAGGGGACGGGCAGGAGCAGGAGAATGAGAAGAACTTCAGACAAAAGGATTTCCTGGACATTGCTGAACTTAGTGTTGACTGAAAAACACCAGTAAACTACAGAGCAGCTACAGAGGTCTGCACAGTCCTTCACACCTTAAAAGAGTTGAGCTTAGCTGAGCCTCAGTTCTTTTCTAACCAGCTAGAGCTATTTATCTACAAGCTCACGAGTGATAAAATGAATGTACCATTGATCTAAAAGCCAACAGCCTTTAAACCTCTGAATCAGCACGAGCTCTTTATTATGATGGATAAACAGCAGCTATCTGACAAGCAAAAGTATTCTGCTCTGAATGAGGAGGGAATACCTTTCTAAAAGCTGTAGAAGCAGTGCAAATTCCACATGCAAGCTGGAGACTCCTGGCTGCGCCACAGTCTGGGTCACAGTTTGTTAATGACACATCAATCTCAGAGCCTCACTTGAGTACACAGCTGGACAAAGAGGGAACGATGGGCCAATCTCTCCTGATGATTTGCCTAATGTCACAAGCAAGACGTGTTGTAAACAGTCTACCCTGTCAAGCATTGCGGCTCCCTCAGGACAAGCGCAGCCTGACATTTCTCTCTTCTCAGTAAGCCCAGGCTGCCCCCAAAGAAGAGGGGTAACATGTCTCAAAGCTTGTGTCAGGGTCTAAATGCTCTCAGGTTTGCAGAGGCAGAGGGACACCCATGGGATTTTGTTCAAGCGATATCCTCTCTCGGCACACGTATGAGCCAAAAGGGAGTCTTTTGGAGTGGAGTCTTGGGCAGGATCATCCCCTGTTTCCTCAGGGTCAGGAACGGTTTCCTGCCGTGGATGAAAGGTGATGGTGATGACTGCCTACTCAAAAGCATCCCCGGGTGTTCTGCACTGAATGCAGGGGGTATTTCGGAAAAAAAGAAGATTCTAAAATAGATTGCATTTGCTGTTACACAGAATTAGCTGATATTCAGCAAGGCATGGAAAGGTGACGGGAGGGAGAAGGGGGAAGAAGCCAGTCAGTGAGGCAAAACCATGCAATTTTGGGCACAGATTCACACACACCAAGAAATAATAATATATAACAAGGAGCTGTAGGCAAGGGGGCCCAGGAACAGGGGATCATTTGCAGGAGGCACATACCCCCACTGAGCAGTGGCAGCAAACTTATCTAACCAATTTTACTGAGAGAAGCCTGTTCTAGGAGGCTGAAAGTTCATCAAGTACTCCAGAGTAGCCTTGCTACACTGGGGAGGGTCTTTGCGTAAGTTGGGAGTGGTATGAGGAGACAAAGTCCTGCACCAAGGGAAGGAAATGTCTGCTGCAATACATCCCGCAGGAACCCAAGGGGTGTTCAGTCTCCAGGCTCTGCGGTCTGGGGGTCTCCAACTCTGTGGCCCTATATTAACTCAACAATCATGGGCCAGTTCCTGTTTCCCCTTCTGGCAGCAGAGACAAAGGGAAAGGGGAAAAAAATCCTTGCCAGTTCGGATCTTTCTTGCTCACTCCACGACAGATGGGGAGGCAGTTCGCAGCCAGATTCCCCCTCTGGTGGCTCAAGGCAAGAACCACGCTTGCTCAGGGCATTGCAAGTTGGAAAGTAACTCCTCAATAAATAATGGAACAAGTAATAGAAAAATATTGAGATGGCATAAAAAAACCTCTAAAATTCTTTTTCTAGGAGGGTATGGATTATTTAGAGATATAGAGGTGGGAAACTCCCTTGGGAGCAGGCTCTCTTGCACACCTTCTTTCATTCAGGAATATGAATATTTCTTTCATGCACACAACAAATATTTCTCTGCTCCATCACTGGCCAGCCACAGAATAAAGAGGTGCTTCAAGCTCTGACATGATTTATAAAAGCCTTTGAAGATGCCCTATTTTAGGGAACAAATCTGAGTACTAATAAAGGTCTGGTCCTTTAAAATCACAGGAATAAAAGCCCATGGGTTTCTAACTCATTATCTCCACTTTTTGAGGTTTGTCTCCTTTGAACCCCTTTCATACAGCAAAACAAAACTGCTCATTTCTGTATGTCTTGTTCTCCTCTTAACTTCTTTCCATTTCTTGGGGACAAAATTATGTAAAAGAGCAACTGCTTCAGAAAAATTAGGTGAGAAATTTCTATTGTTCCATGTCCTTTAGCACAAAAATATTGAAACCTTCTGTCAGATTTAGAGATGGGAACCCCAAAGCTGGCAGAAGAAGAGCTATTTCATATGTGGCTTTGTTACACAGTGGAACTCTTTGCCATTTATTATTTCCCAGGTTAACATTTTAGTGTGATTTTTTAAAAACCACTGTGTGTTTTTATGGTATTGGAAACACACTGATTATTTAAGAATGGCTGTACTGGCTCAGACCATCTGACCTAATAACTATTTTTTAATCTGAAGGCATAAAAAAGTTGTCCAAATGTGTCAGAAGAGGTCAAGGAAAATAATTTTTTTTTACTAATAAAAGTGCCAGAAAAGAAACATATAAACATAATGTTCCAGTCTTGTTGAAGACAGGGATGTGCCTGAATTGGAAAAAGGGCCAGAAGGCACAGCAGTGTACTGTGATGTTCACATCCTTTCCTCTGCAACTCAGGACTCACCAGTAATCACCGAGTAGGGTACCCTGGGTAGTACCAGGCTGTACCTCTGAACCCCATGCCAAGAAAAACATCATCCAGAGTGCAATTAAAAACAGTGGCCCAAGCCCCAGTCCTACGAACCCCAGTGAGAGCACAAAGAGAGAGGGATGAGCAGCCACTGCTTTTCCCGAGCTCAGTGGAGATCTCAAACCTTCTCTGAGTTACAGTAGGGATACTCTTGTTTTAGGACACACCCTGAGTATGCTCCCTTTGGGACCATCTGCATTTTTTCATTTCATAGCTATTTCTACAAAGATTTTTTAAATGTATGGAGATTGCACAAGCATAAACATGATGGGACTTCTTTTTCTATACTAGCAATTCCCTCTGCCATTTTTACCCCTGCTTTATTCTTCTTTCTCTACCTTGCCTATAGGGCTCTCAAATGGCAGCAATTAATTGAAATGCCATAATAAAGATGAATGAAATCCCAGTGTAATACATGGCAGAATCTTACTTTGCAAAAGCAAAAAGTATTTGTCTCATCTAAAAAGCCTTTGCAGGTTTTTGTTCATCAGATTGTGAATCCAGGTTAACTGTGGCCATATTTTATGGTCACAAGGTCAAAGCAGGCTGAATCCTGGCACCAAAACCCTGCAGCCTTTGATGCACAAGTAGCAGGTACAGTGCTGCTTTAGGCTGAATTGTCAGGAAAGCAGCTTCCCTTACAAAATTTTAGCACTTTGCAAACTAAGAAGAAACAAACAAAAAGAACAGCCCTCAGTAATGTGGCTGTGGGTCTGACCCAGAGCTGAACCATGGCAGCAGGTTTTGATTTTGCTCTGGAGAGACACAGATCAGCGTGGTGAACAGCTGGCACTGTGCCACTGCAGAATCTCAAGGGCAGACCTGTCGTATCTCACTGATACAAATCTAACTACCATACACAGGGCTGCCATGCAGAATCACACTCCCAAGCCTTCTCCACCACACAATTAGACCACAGCAAGTCATCTCAAAAAATTCTTCTATGCTGTGCCAAAAGGATGGCATATTTTCCTGCAGAGCTTTCTCCCTCATTTCAGAGGATGTGCAAGAATGAGCCCAGAAAAGGGAAAGACAAATTTGCAAGCAAAAGAGCTCTGGGGGGGGGGGGAGGTTTTGTTTTGTTTTTTTTTGTTTTTTGTAATGGCTACAGTGTGAGCCCCTGTGACTCACAACTGGCTTTGAACTGGCAACAGCCGCAAAGGTTGTTACAGAGTGACAGAAAGATTTCCTCTCCCTACTTCCCCAAAACACCATTTGCTTTTGACTGTTTCCTTGTCACTTGCTCCTTAGACATACACATTTATCCCTGTAACTGCATTCACTTGCATTATTTAATTCTATTCTTGCATGATTTAACTCTACACCATAAATATAGAACATATATGGTTGTAGCTGAAAATCTGCACTACATCAGGAGGTTAAAAAAAATTTGCTGGAAAAAAGTGACGCTTATGATTTTTATAGGATATTCAGTATATTCTCATCCTCACCCCAGTCTTGTGAACATTGTATTTTCTGATGCTCTGGGGATGTTTAGAAATTCTGTAGAACATTGCTAAGCAGGTCTGAGGGTTTTCCCCCTCTTAATTTTTTTTTTTAAATCAGAATTTATTAGTATGTGAAATAGTATTTTTCAAACTAATTACATTTCCTGATCTATAAGTATGCCCACATGTAAAATGTTATTAATTCTGAAGTACTTGGACATCCTGCTTGCAAATGCAAATTCTAATAATCGGCTGAACTGGAGGTCCTTGTACAGATACAGAACACAGGCTAAACCACATTTTGTACTCTTGAAAGCAGGAACGTTAGGACTTGGGTCCACTCTTGTTCTGTTGGAATTCAGCAGATACCAGATTGGAGTCTAAATCACATGGGAAGATAAACATAGCCTTATCCACGATGTTATTTATTTACAGACACATGAGCAGATGCATAATGCTTAGATGCAACTGAAATGACATTTCTGTTGGGCAGACAGCTTGCAAACAAAGAGACTCTGACAGGATCTTCCCCAGAATCCAGGGAGAGGCCCACACGGATGTTGGTCGATATTTGCTTTGCACCAGGAGAGGTGCATGTAGGAAAGAAAAGCATTCTCTAGACATTGAGAACATCAGAAGCAGGACTCCTGCTAATTTCAATAGTTAAGCAATTGAGATTGCATTCCCAGGCTCTAAAGGAGAGTTCAGCAGCCACAATGAAAAGCCCTTTCCTTCTGGATTTACAAGCAGAGCTGTTCTTGTGCTTACCATCCTTCTCTTGGTAACAGGCATTACTTCAGGAAAGTATTTCCCCCACAATAGATATAATAACCATTTTAGTTCATGCCCATCAGTTTACGTACAGAGGCACACCTATGCCCCTTGGGACAGATTTTGCAGGTTTCCATCACAAAATGAGGAAAATCATGTGAATGCATGTGGTTATAACTATTTTGATGCCAAAACACCAGAAAATTTATTGAATGCTGTAAGACAGTGAGTGAATAGCCACTCAATATATCCAGCCACAAATTCTCAGGTGTTTGGATACACAAATTTTCAGCCCATGGATTCAAATTAGCCATAGTCATCATGTTCCCACAACTCCTAAATTTCATATATTCTTATACGTACTACACTCTCAGTTTTTCCCTTATTCGATTAAATAATAGAAGCTTAGGTAAAATGATGAGCCTGTCCCTGTGCCTCATCTCACACTCTCACTATAGGAGAATCTAAAGACAGCTAAGCCCAGAAATCAGAATTACGAATATTGCAGCCACAGAAACCCAGCCCTGACACAATGAGTGGTGCAGGATGTGAATAGACACCACCAGAGGTGTGACAACAGCTTTCCTGGTGGACAGAGTAATTCAATGCAAGATACACTGCAGCACCCAGCAGAAACCCAGGGGAGGAAGTACCTGCCTTCTGAGAGGAAAAAGCGACTTTGTGGTCACAGTAAATTCAGCTGATTACCTGCTCAGAGACAGGCACATTCTGTGTGAGCTGGGGTGCCAGGCTGCTTTACCTGGACAATGGGCATGTCCCAAACACAGCTCTGTCTATCCCCGTTTGGAATGAATTGGTTGCTTCACGCAGCAGGTCATCCACCCCAGAACAGTCACTTTGGCCTTCATGCTGGATTAACAGCCACTGCAAACAGCTGAGCCTGCAAAAGATGCCCTGGAGGAGGTTATGCTGCTGCACCACACACCCACATCTTGCTCAATCATGGGTCCACTGTACCCCCAGGTACTCACACAGATGTCAGCACGCTCTGTGAAATGATGACTCTGCCATAAGCAATGGTCTCCACCACAGGCACAGCCCCACGGAAAAGCTCTTCAGTGGTTCATTCCAGACACGCCCGGTGGCCTCCGTGAGAGATCAAAGAGATTAACAGCACACTCTGCCTGAGTGCAACACTCACTGATACTGTGTCATAGTCCCTTCACTCTGTTTGCTATCCATCTGTTGGGATGTGTCCTCCCTTCAAATTTAACATTCTTCTGGGCAAAAATATCACTACAGAATTAGTTTTAATATATTATTATGTAATTAATGAACCAAGGCATAAGAGAAGGTATTTTATGTGGGACTACACACATTCCTAGCAGTCCCAGACTACAAGCATACACTCACTAACATCTTCTGCCTTCTTAAAGTCACCAAGTTGTCTGGGAAGAAACTTCTCCTCCAAAAAGGATAAGTTATTGGCAAGGAAGGACTGCACACAAGGAGGGATAATCCCTCTGCTCAGATATCCCAGATCAGTGTTATGTCTGCCCCTTCTCTTCTGCAGGCCAGTGTGTGTGAAGGTAGTAGTAGAAAAAACAAAGCCTTTGCTTGGTTTGTCCATTTCATCTGTGATTTACCCCAGTTCCTGCATCATGTAGAGGTAGTCTGGTCTCCAGTTCACTCAATTGCTATGTGACAATTTACTTTTAAATATCTAGAGAATTATAAAATAAACTCAGTCTCAAATTATAATCTAGCATTTTTTTTAAGAAAAAATCTTCAGACTTTTTCCTAAATGTATTTAAATTTTACCAGTGAACATGATGCTGGTTATTAAAAAGTAATTCTGGATAAATTAGCTTGCAGCTACAAAATTAATATAATTCATTTATTACTTGCAGCCACAAATCAAAACGTTGTTAACACTGCTGCATGCAATTTAATATGCACAGTAAGTTTCCATATGGCTTCAATTTTAGGTTCCCTGGTCACTACAGAGGCTCATTTGCAGGATGGTCTGTAGGCAGATGAAATCAGCTTGTGCTTACTGGGAGAAAAACTGTTCAAGATGGTTCCTACACAGGCATAACAGTCCAGAGAGGTCCCAAACCACTAACACCACTTGGGATTATCGTATTCTGCCTAAAACCCAGGAATATCTACATGTGGTCACAGAACTGCAGATATAACCAATGCTTATTAAAAAAAGGCATCCGTAGTCAGAACTGCTATTGCTGGTCCATCCTCCTAACCTTGAAGGCACATTTTTTAAAAGCACCAAGTGTCTGATATCTCTTTTAGAAACAACAAGACCAAAATTTAAGATGTTACATCAACTTTACAAAGCTTAAAAAAAGTCTACAAAACTTGTTAACAACTGAAAAGCCTAAATTTTGACAATGATACATAGATGTACCCAGAGTTGTGCATGCACTGTGATTAGCTTGAACACATCAAGAGAAAGGCAATATGCTGCAGATACATCTCATTTTCATTAATCTTGTTGCAGAACATCGCCATGTCCAAATGAGCAACAGTGCCTGTCTTCAAAGTTGTCTCTCCTACCTTTTTCAACCACACCAAACTCCAGCAACACATTGGTACTTACGAAAGACTGCTGAAGAGTTACTACAGTGGATTTATGCCCCTAGATTCGAGTCTGATTGATGGATTACCTGACTAAGAGCAAGAGCCATAAACCAAATCCTTTCCAAATAAGAGCAAGCCATGAACTCCAGCATCCCATGCCACAGTCCTATGCACTAGAGTGACAGCTTGCACAGGTCACAATATTAGTTATTCCTTCCCTCTTTTTCCTTCTTCAAGAAACCCATTCAACTAAGTATATCTTATAACCAAAGCAAGATATATCAAAGCATTTTTGCTTTATTGGAAGTTTTCTGATCAGCTTTGTTAAGAGAATTGTCAGTGATTCCCAGCATGCTTTCTCTTTTTCTGTAAACTGGCACCAGCTGTGGCATGGTGATCAACACCAACAGTAAATAAGGTCAAAATCATAAGCACAGAATTATCTTTTTTTTCCTTAACTGTACTTGCAACTGACACTTGTTTGATAAGGCAGCATCAGTTTTGGTTTGGCACTGTTCATCTGTGCCTGGATTACACTTATAGCTGGGAAACCATATCCAACACAAGCCCAGTTATATCCAAACTCAGAATAAAGGGCAGAAAAAGAGGCTTTCACATCCTGAGACCATAACGCATCAAGTAACAGCCTGAAAATACCTACCAAAGGCATGAGCACATCCAGAATTAGGAGGTCAGCCTTATCAAATGTCCACCGAGCTACTCAAGAAGAATGAGAGAGAGGTTCTTGATGACTGATTAGTAGAGACACGTTTGAGGCATCCTTTGCTGTTGGTGGTTCAGAATGGTTGCTGCCAGCACAGCCCCTCTCCTGGCAAATATCTTTGCCGGAGCTCTCCTGGCCAGCAAAGGCATCAGTGGATCACTGCAGCCAGGCTGGCCACAGCTGAGGAAAAAGCATCAGAGGTCAAAGCACTGACAATGCTGAAGCCCTGATTGTGAAGGGGTTCAATAAAACAAGTCTGTGATCTAGGCTATTCTAGGATTTCAGGTTATTTTTACTAATTTCTAACCTACACTTTTGGGACAATCCCAGACTAAATTACTGTGAAAGAAGTGAGATAGATGGAGGGAAGAAAATAAAAGCAGGCAGCCCATTCTAACTTAATTCTTCCTCCTTCCAGCACTCCTGACATCAATAAACCCTGTCCACCAGAAGGGCATCACGGTGAAAGGAGGGCTCACAGATCTATTTCCCTACATTCACACAATGATTCCCTGAAACGGGAGGGAGCGGGGGAGCTGCCTCCTTTATTTTAGTACTGTCAACTGTTAGTACAGAGAGTCTCTCTGGTGTGTTATGTTCTCGTGAGCTGGCAGATCTGTCGGGAATATAATGAGGTCTGTTCACGCACCTCCATTTCTAACAACTTACTCCTCAGATGCTCTCCTGATTTTCTTGAGGCGTAAGGACCAGTTGATTATGCAAATGAAATAAGAGAATGTAGAAAATGAGTTTGACACAAAGGGAGTTGCTGGCAAATGCCACTGCTTCCTCCAGGCATAATGGTAAGAGACAGATGCTTCTGCCAGCCCAGAAGCACTAGCTGAGGGGGCTAGCACAGCTCTTTTGAAAATCTTTAGTCTGATGAATAACTAGGCAAAGGCTGCATCTACTTACAAGGGAGGGCCCTCAAATCAAGGGTTGCAAATCTTGCTCTGCTGTTCCATGTTATCATCCACTGTAAATACACAGAAGAGTGATGTCAGATGACTTTTGTTGCAGTTTGTGAGTTTATTGTCTTTAAATCCTTTGTAAGAGGAGGAGCAAGACACAAAATGGACTCTGAGAATGTGAGAAGCATTGTCCTTTGCAATTTCCAAAAGCGTCATTTTAAGAATACAGTTATCATTTTTGCAGCAAGATGTTACTTTTTGGATTAAACATTTTGATATATGAACAACCCCAATGAGTGTAAAATAAATAATCACAAAAATATTTAATCACTGTACACAATACTATGGTTTTATTTTAAATTTTCATTACAGAGTGATTCCCTCAAGTAATTATCATGGCAATCATAACTCTGATAGATGTATTTTGTCAATCTGTCTAATAAATAGTAGCAGAGTACTGTAAGCACAATGCACACATAAATATTTTAGGACTTAGTGATTCTTAAGTTGTTTGGAAATATTATAGTAGCCAGTAAATACTGATACTTTTCTTTTACCTCTAAGAGCATCTGTCACTTGGAGAACTGGCACAATGCTTAGAGTACCACTTTGTGAAAAAAATAACACAAATGTTTATTGGTAGTATTAAAGGAACGGCTTGATGTTTTTCAGCTCTGAGCAGAATAGCTGTCTGGAGTGCCACATGTTATGATCAGCACACAAAGACAAAATAAAATCCTTCCACAGGGGAGACCTTCATTTCAAACAAGGGAGAAAACAAACTTCCCAATATTAAATTATTAAAAGCATAACATGTTGGAAAAAAACCCAAACAGACATTTGTGCACTCACCTCTCCTGAGAGGAAAAGGGCTCCTGATACTTTTCAAAATCCCAAAGTTAGCAAGTAGTAAATAAAATTCACATTTCCTGACTTTTCTGTCCTTTCCTCAGCACTTCCCAGGAAACGTGACAAATCTCAACTGAGGTTACATGTGCTCGTCAATAGAAGGCCAGATCACCACAGCAAGATTCTGCCCTCATTCCTACCAGCAAAACTCCTTTAAACACACTGGATTTATTCAAGTATTAATGGGGATAAGCATAAAAACTTTCATTTAATTCTGCCAAAGTTCAACATTCTCCAGACTTCTTCCCAATAACAAATCCAAACATCCTACTCTTTTAACGTTCCCTCTCTTTTTTATTTCCCTCAGAACACTTTGTGTTTGTGAGCTGGCACCATTACCACAGTTTAAATGCATGAGAAAACCCAGGATGGAACGGCTGTCCCAAGAAGTTACAAACTGAGCAGAAACCTAATGATCCACCTCCTGAACTGAGCTGAACCCTGATTCCTTAAATCAGATTTCAGACATGTGACTGAGCTACTTTGGCTTAATGGCTGCCATGCATCAGCTGAGCCCCAGTGAAAATAGTTGAAATTAGCATGTGCTACCCTACATTTGCAACAGCTCAGCTGCTACGTAGGAACTCATTAAGCCATGGTAACTTGCTCAAGAGTCTGAAACCTCAATCTGATGCTGTACGCAGTGGCCCACATAATGCCCAAATCATGCTCTCTGCCACCATGCCAATAAACCTCCTGAGCCCATCTTTCACTGAGTAAGGATGTGACCAAGAAAATAAGCCTAGCACAATTTTCCAGTGAGATGCTTCAGAAGATTTATTCAGATAAGCAGTGAGAGCTGGATCTCTCCGCAATTCAAATAAACTTCATGGATGTTACTAGGATATCCTCATGTCCTGTATTTTTCTTCTGTTTTATATACCATGTTTTCTTCTTCAGCCCACAAACAAGTATTACACTATAGATTCCTGTTTCCTTAACTATTGTAATTTCCTCCTTGTGATCTCCTCAAGACGTACTTCTCCAGAACACTTCAAGCAACTGCTTTTTCCTAAGGAAGAAAAGAAAATTAAAAAATATATATATACATACTGACTCCTCCTTCATTTAGAAATCCAGTTTCAAGATGTTTCTATCATTCTGTCTTCCTCTCTATTCATATATTGTCTATCAGAAATGTAGTGCAGCAAACTTTACTTCAGCTGGTACCATGTGAAATGCACATCCTGATCCTTGAGCTCTCTTACAGGAAAGAGGGCACGTATTCTTTCTTGCTGTTGGGGCTCGATAATAACTCATAAAAATCATCTAAGGGGCTCATGATTGAGAATAAGAATTGTGGGAGAAATATTTTAAGGCAAAAACAAGGTTTAGTTTAAAACTATAAAGTAAATTTATTAACAGGATTAGAAGAAGATAATAAGCAGTAAACTAAGTTTTAAAATACCTTTCTTCCCTCCCCCCAGCCTTCCCATCCTTCTCACCGAACACGCAGGGATACAAAGCATGGAGGAGATTCTCTCAGTTGTATTATGGGGTCCTTCTTCCAGGGGATACAAGCTTCCTCAGCATGGATTCAATTTGTACGGAGCAGCAGCCCACCCGACCTGCTACA